>CAUYON010021814.1:0-10168 GCA_963573935.1 Arctocebus calabarensis | reverse complement strand
CAAATGATCAGGCAGAAAATACAATCCATCAGCTACAGAATTAGCAATCGCAAACTCCTATGCTTTTCCATTCTAGGTACTGTACATAATTTACACAGCACAATTCCACATTTAACTAATAAATGAGTACTATTTAACCATTATAAACTATTAGGTATGTCTACTATTCTTTTAATGGTTTTAGGCAAGTAACTGCAGATACAACAATATAAATGTTGATTTCCTAGATTTGATAACTGCTAAAAATAATTTTCAGAACTACATTAGATACTAATGATAGACCTACAGAGGCTAATTTTAAAGTGCCTATCAGGGCATAATAAATCCAGCAGAAGCTTTAGTCTCTGCCATATCATCATAAGTTAATAGCTTTATAAATCATAAATGTTAATTTGGGACAATCTAAGAAAAAAACTCTTCAGGTGGCATCCAGTTTCTTATAGGCTTCTGCAATGAGCGTTAGCATGTTCTTAATCTGGGAGGAATTATGAAGCACATCCAAGTCCTTTAGAAGAGCATTCTGGTTTGGAATTAGTGTCAAAATTTCTTTCTGAAGTGTGGGTGCTTTGAGACTTTTCTGAGAAAGTTCTGGAAGAGAGAGTACACTACTACTATCCATTTGAAGCACTTGTTTTAGTGTCTTCTCTTCCTCTTCCACCTCACTTCCCAGAATTTCAGTTTTGTTCTTTAGGCTCTGAATATCCTCAGTCATCAATTCTGCAGTCTCTACCATTTTTTCTATTTCTTCTTGCAATACTGCCAGACCTTCTTTATTAACTTGCTCCTGTGCCCTTTCCACATCCAGTAGACTTGACACCTGAGTTAAATCCTTCGGCTTTTCAGGAGGGACTTTCAGAGTTTCACAAAGTTGTAGCGCTCTTTTTTTTAGTAAGTTGAGATGATACTGTATTTCTTCTTTTTCTCGAATACTATTACTCAAAATTGTTATTATTACTGATTCCATTATTGTTTACAAATGCTACTCTTTGAAAGTGCTACTCTTTTCCTTTTGTTGGGTACTATCTTTATCTGTTTTATATTAGCATGCTTTGTTTGTCCTTCAGAATACTGATGGTTTGGATGATTTTCATTCTTTTGCCTGTGTTTCTAACCTTTTTCTCTGACAACTCTTCATCATCATGTTTTTCTTTTTGAATTTCTTTTTAACTGTTGAGACTTTTTCTTGAAAACATGTGGTTTACCAGGCATCTTGATCACTAATTTCTCAGGAACGCTTCCGGGAACCACGCTCAGGATAATTTGCGCCCACCCAACATTCTTAATGTTATCTAGAATGGTGAATCTTTTCTAAAAGGATTTTTTTATTTGAGACAGTTGCTCACTATGTTCCTCTCGGTAGAGTGCTGGGGTGTCACAGCTCCTAGCAACCTCAAACTCTTGGGCTCAAGCAATTCTCCTGCCTCAGCCTCCTAAGTAGCTGGGACTACAGGTGCCTGCCACAATGCCCAGCTACTTTTTGTTGCAATTGTCATTGTTGGTTAGCTGGCCTAGGCCAGGTTCAAACCTGCCACCTTTGGTGTATGTGGCTTGCACTGAAACCTCTGTGCTACGGGTGCCAAGCCACCTAGCTATTTATTTGTTGCAGTTATCATCATTGTTGTTTAGCTGGCCTGAGCTGGGTTTAAAACCCACCAACCTTGGTGCATGTGGCTGCCTCTGTAACCACTGTGCTAGGGCACCAAGCCTCTCTAAAGGTTTTCAATTGACTTTGCCCAGATCCATCAGAGGAATTACTATCTATGGCAGATATTGCTTTACAAAATGTATTCCTTAAATAATAAGACTTGAAAGTGAAAATTAGTAAAAAAAAAAAAAAAAGAAAGAAAGAAAAGTCAAAACTAGTTATTGATTCATGGGTTACAATGGATATTGTTAGTAGCCATGAAAACAACGTTCATTTCCTTATACACCTCCATCAAAGAACTTGGGTGATTAGGTGTATTGTGTTTTTTTTTTTTTTTGGCTGGGGCTGGGTTTGAACACGCCACCTCTGGCATATGGGGCCAGCGCCCTACTCAGTGAGCCACAGGCACCGCCCGATTAGGTGTATTGTTAATGAACAGTAATATTTTGAAAGGAATCTTCTTTCCTGAGGTCTTAACAGAGGGCTTACAATATTCAGTAAACAATGCTACAAGCAGATATGCTGTCATCCAGGCTTTGTTCCATTTATAAAGCACAAGTAGCTTAATTTAGCATAATTCTAAAGGGCATAGGATTTTCAGACTGATAAATGAGCATTGGCTTCAACTGAAAGTTACCAGCTGTGTTAGTTCCCAACAAGAGAATCCTCCTGTCCTTTGAAACTTTGAAGGCAGTTTGAAAGTCCTAGACGACACCTTCTTCCAATGGAAGGCTGTTACATTGCCATAGGAAATCTGTTGATTAATGAAGCCACCTTCATCAACTATTTCAGCTAAATCTTTTGGATAACTTGCTGTAGTTTCTACTTCAGCACTTCTGCTTCACCTTGTTTTTTTTTTTTTTTTAATATGGAGATAGCGCCTTTCACTTAAACCTCAAGAACTGAACAGAGTTAGGGCCTTGCTCTGGATTAGAATTTGGCTCAAGGGAATGTTGCAGCAGGTTTGATCTTCTATCTCTTCTATCCAGACCAGGAAAACTTTCTCCATCTCTTCAATAAGGCCGTTCTCTATTTCTTTCCTTTCTTATGTTTTCTTTCCTCCTTTCCTCCTTCCCTCCCTCCCTCCCTTGTTTCCTCTCCTTTCTTTCTTTTGATAGAGTCTCCCTCTTGTCACCCAGGCTAGAGTGCAGTACAGAAGCATTGTCATAGCTCATAGCAACCTCAAACTCCTGGGCTAAGTGATCCTCCTGCCTCAGCCTCTTAGGTAGTTGAGGCTGTAGGCTCAGCTATAGGCATGTGGCACTACGCATGGCTAATTTTTTCTAATTTTAGAGATTGCCTCAAGCAATCCTTCTACCTCAGGCTTTCAGAGTGCTGAGCCATGGCATCCAGACAGTGCTTTCTTATCATCTCTGTGTTCACTAGAGTAGTGCTTTTAATTTCTTTCAAGAACCTTTTGTTTTGGCTGGGCACAGTGGCTCACAGCTGTAATCATAGCACTCAGGGAGGCTAAAGCAGGCGGATTACTCAAGCTCACAAGTTTGAGACCAGCCAGAGCAAGAGCGAGACCCCATTTCTACTAAAAATAGAAAAAACTAGCTGGGCATGGTGGCACACACCTGTAATCCCAGCTACGTGGGAGGCTAAGACAAGAGGATCGCTCAAGCTCAAGAGTTTGAGGTTGCTGTGAGCTGTGATACCACGGCACTCTACTCAGGGTGACAGGGTGAATCTCTGTCTCCAAAAAAAAAAAAAAAAAAAAGAAAGAACCTTTCTTTCATTCACAACGTGGCTATGTGGAGCAAGGGGGCCAGGCTTTCGGCTTATCTTGGTTTTCCACATGCTGTCCTCACTAAGCCTTATTATTTCTAGCTTTGGATTTAAAGAGAGAGAGACTCTTCCTTTCTCTTACATACTGAGAGGTCATTTTAGGGCTACCAATTGACCTAATTTCAAAATTGTTGTGTCTTAGTAATAGGGAGGCTCGAGGAAAGGGAGAGGCTGGGGGATGGGCAGCCAATGGTGTGGTCAGAACACACACAGACTTTATCTGTGAAGTTTGCCATCTTACATGTATGCAGTTTGTTGCTGTTGTATATAGTAACATCAAGATCACTGATCATGATCATCATAACACATATAATAATTATGAAAAATATTGTGAGATCTACCTGAAGTAAGCACTTGCTATTAGAAAATGATACTGGGGCTCGGCGCCTGTGGCTCAACGGGCTAAGGCGCCAGCCACGTACACCTGAGCTGGCGGGTTCGAATCCAGCCCAGGCCTGCCAAACAACAATGACAGCTGCAACCAAAAAATGGCTGGGCGTTGTGGCGGGCACCTGTGGTCCCAGCTATTTGGGAGGCGGAGGCAAGAGACTCACTTGAGCCTAGGAATTGGAGGTTGCTGTGAGCTGTGATGTCATAGCACTCTATCCAGGGTGACAGCTTGAGGCTCTGTCTCAAAAAAAAAAGAAAAAGAAAATGATACTGGTAGACACAACCCTGATTGCAGGGTTGACACAAATCTTAAATTTGTAAAAAAAATGCAGTATCTGGCAAGTGCCATAAAGTGAAGCACAATAAAATGAGGTGTGCTTATGCTGATGTTTAATTTTATGTTTAGTTAGATAATATCTAAGTTCATGGTTAATACCAGGTATCTCATGGGCTTACTATCCACCAGAGATCAATAGCAAGGCACAGGCTGTTTCTTAAAAAATTATATATGTATATAATCTTTATTATAAATTACATTATATTATGTAATTTTCATAAGAGCGTGTAGGTTTGTTTTACTTCAAAGCCCTGCTGTGATTCTAACACTTGACAGAGAAGTTGGTGCATTCTCTATAAGATAATTGACCAATCTTTGAGCACCACTGATTGAGAACAACTTGCATGTCAGCATAGATCAGTTAGGACAGTGCTTCTATTTGTTTTTTTTTTTTTTTGAGACAGAGTCTCATTTGTCACCCTCGGTAGTGTGATGTGGCATCACAGCTCACGGTAACCTTCCAACTCCTGGGCATAAGTGATTCTTTTGCCTCAGCCTCCCAAGTACCTGGGACTATAGGTGCCTGCCACAATGTCCAGCTATTTTTTTTATTGCAGTTTGGCCGGGGCCGGGTTCAAACCTACCCACTGAGCCACAGGCACTGCTCAGGATAGTCCCTCTAAAATGAAGATCATGTTGTTACTCTCCCTACTATTAAGAAAGAAACATATGGTTTGTGAGTTCCCTTGGATTTTGGAGGCAGCCTACACCACATTTGAATATGCTATTCTGATCCTTTTCCAGATTAACATAAAAGATTCTTGGCTTTGAGAGAGCCCCAGAGTAAAGGGATTTTCTCTAGCTTATCAAGGCAGATCCAGGAGCTTTATGGAGATGATGACAAATTCCAGCCTTAAGTTCCATTCAACTGGAAAAGCAGATCAGAGGCTTAATTTTGGACACACTAAATTTAAGCTATCTGTCATCACTCCCACTGGAGATGCCTTCAGCTGGACACATGAATTTGAATTTCAGGAAATAGGAGTTGATGATTTTTCCATTCAGAGGTGTTCCTGAAAGACAATGGAAAATAAAAATCCTCCCAGTCAATGAAATCTTAAGCAAGATTTCTCATTTTTCTTTCTACCTAAAAGGAGAAATGACATAAGATAACTACAGACAATGATTCACAGACAATATCTAATAGTTTGCTGAATGGCCAGGGACTTGGGAGTAAAAGGATTAAAGAACTGTTGAAAAGAAGTTTTAGAAATCTGGTGTGAAAAATTAAAAAAAAAGAAATATGGCGTGAAGCTAGATCTCTCAGAATGGGTCCAGAATGTTAGAATATTTGTGTCCCATGAAAATGCTCACCAAAGATATCACTTTCAAAGGAAAATATCGATAAACAGGTGGATAAAATAACTGATACTATACATGCCACTGAGCCTCTTTCTGCATCCATCTAAGTGTTTGCAAGCTGAGCTCAAAACCAAAATGGCCATTGTGGTGGATGAAGGTTATGAGCGGGGTCAATGACATGGACTTCCTCTCATCAAGGCCACTGAGGCTGCTACCTCTACCAAGTGCCTCAATTTCTAGCAGTAGCAACAAACCCTACTCCCTTGACATGATACTGCACGAAACAAAACTCATATCACCTATCAAGAGCATTTGGCACAATTCATCCCTCTTTCCTCCTTGAAACACATTCTTCGTGTCTTCTAGGGCACTTCACCCTCCTGGTTTTCTTTCTTCTTCTTTACTTGTCAGAATATTTTTGCTGGCTCCTTTTTGTATCCCCAACCTCTTATGTTGGGGTGCCCCAGAGCTCAAACTTTGGATTTCTTTTCTTCTCTATTTTTTTTTTCTAGGTGATCCTACGAAGTCTTACAGCTTTAAGTATTATAGATTTGCTGACAAGTCACAAACTTTAATCTTTTTTAGCCTAGTCCTGAAATCCAGATCTATTTATACAATTGAATAAATTTCTACCTGGATGGATATTGTATATTTAATTGGTTAAAAACTGAGCCATCAATCACTCCCCTAACTGCAACCTTCTATTCCTGAATTGATCACAGTTTCAACTTTCCAGTTACTTAGACCAAAAATCCTGGAGTCAGTGTTGACTTCCCTCTTCCTCTCACACCACACAGCTAATTCATCAGCAAATCCTATTGACACTAGCTTTGAAATCAACCCTAAATTTGATCACTTACCACTACCACTACCACTGTGGATCAAAACACCACGATCTCTTGTATTATCACAATAGCTCTTTAGCTTATCTCACCGCATCTGCTCTTGTCCACCAACAGTCTGTTCTCTATACTGCATCCTGAATTTTCCTTAGAAAAATAAGTCAAGTCAGGTCACTCTCTACTTAAACATCCAATGACTCTCATACCATTCAAAGTAGAAACCAAGGCAGGGTATGGTGCCTTACGCCTGTAATCCTAGCATTCTGGCGGGTGGATTGCCTGAGCTCAGGATTTCAAGACCTTCTTGAGCAAAGCGAGACCCCATCTCTACAAAAAATAAAAACTTAGTTGGGCATCATGGTGGGTGCCTATAGTCCCAGCTACTTGGGAGGCTGAGGTAAGAGAAACACTTGAACGCAGGAGTTTGAGGTTGCTGTGAGTGGGTTGACACCATGGCACTCTATCCCAGGCAACAGAGTAGACTCTGTCTCAAAAAATACACATTCAAGCAAACAAAAACAAAGTAAAAGCCAAGGTCGTCTTCATTCTTCTTCAGCAGCCTGAACCTCGTTAGGATACTGGGAATGTCCTGAACTTGTCGCCACCTAAGGCATTTGCATGTGTTATTCCCTGAACTTGGAATATTTCCCCTCATCCCAATCCTACTTCCAGATTCTCTATATTTTGTTACCTTAAGGTCTTGGCACCTTCTTAGTGTGGGCTTACCCAAGAATTCTATTTAAAATTGCAACCATCTCTCTCTCAAAATTCCCTATTCCCTTTCTCTGTTTTTCTCCTTGATACTTACAATCACACTGTTTTATTTTATTTATTTTGTTTATTGTCTGCTCCCTCTACCTGCCAAGAAAGTAGACATTTATTTTATTTTGTTTAATGCCAAAACAGTGCTTGAAACACATTAAACACTCAATAGATATTTTTCTTTGTCCCTCCCTTCCAACTTTTTTGTTTCAAGAATTTTCATATCAATAGAAATTATAATAATAAATACAATGAATATATATATGCCCTTCATCTAAATTCATTAATTGTTATTATTTTGTTACATTTGCTTTCTTCTCTTTCAGTTGCACTATTTACACACATACCACACACTTCTCGTTGATTCCATTTGAAGATAAATTGCAGACATCATGAACTTCACTCCTAAATAATGTAATATGTGTCAGCTACTACATATGACATACATAACCACAATGCAATTATTACTCAGGATAATTAACACTGATGGTATTCAGCCTATATTCAAATTTCCTCAATTGTTCCAATAATGCATTTTATAGCTTTTCTCCTGCTGCTTTTAAATTTCTTTAAAAAAACAGCTTTGAACCAAAGCGGGCAACATAGTGAGACATTTTCTCTACAAGAAAATTAAAATAATTTAGCTGGGTATGGTGGTATGGGCCTTTAGTCCTAGTTACTGGGGAGGCTGAGATGTGAGAATCTCTTGAGTCCAGGAGTTCAAGGTTACAGTGAACTATGGTCATGCTACTGCACTCCATTTGGGCAATAGAGCAAGACTCTGCCTCTACATTAAAAAAATAATAATCTAGGAGGATGAGGCAGCCTAGATTTAAATAATAATCTAGGAGGATGAGGCAGGTGGATAGCTTGAGCTTTGGGAGTTCAAGACCAGTTTGAGCAAAAGTGAGACTCCGTCTCTAAAATATAGCTGGGCACTGTGGCAGGTACCTGTAGTCCTAGCTACTGGGAGGCTGAGACAAGAGAATCACTTCAGCCCAAGAGTTTGAAGTTGCTGTGTGCTGTGATGCCATGGCACTCTACGACAACAAAGTGATACTCTTTCTAAAAAAATAAAAATGAATAAAAGATAAAAATTAAAAGAGGACCCAAAGATCTGCCTTGCTCTTTCCATCATGCAAAAAGGCAGCATCTACAAACTAGAAAGCTGCCCTCATCAAACAGTGAGTTTGCTAGCCTCTTGATCTTGGACTGCTCAGCCTCCAGAACTGTGAGAAATAAATTTCTGTTGTTTATAAGCTACCTCATCTGTGGTATTTTGTGGTAGCAACCCAAGTGGATTAAGATGCATAAGCTCAGAACTTCCAATCAGCTTTAACCATGAGCCAACAAGAGTCCTGGAAGATTGAAGGAATCCTATAAGAAAAGAAGATAAATATCAAAATGAATGAACACAGGAAAGAAAATTTGTGGAAATAGCAACTAGACAGAGAGAAAAAACCTAAATGCAAGAGAAGATATTACTTTCATGAAATAAGATGCTATCTAAAAAAAAATTCAGATAACAAAAAGTATTCTTTAGAATTAAAATGTTGATATACAAATGAAGAACTGAACAGAAAAACTGGAAGATTCAGTTGAGAATATCTTCCAGACAGTAGGGCAAAAATAAGCCTTACAAAATAAGAGAGAAGAAGAAAGAAAAACCCCAGAGAACCAGTTTAAGAAATACAACATCTGACTAATAGGTGATGCAGACAGAGAGAAATAAGAAAACTATTAGGGGCTCAGTGCCTGCAGCTCAGTGACTAGGGCGTTGCCCACATACTCCAGGGCTGGCAGGTTCAAAACCGGCTTGGGCCTGCCAAACAACAAGGACAACTATAACAGTAGCAACAACAACAACAACAACAACAGAAAACTACTAGGAAGATTTCTTTCTCTATCTTAGGAAAGAGTAACAGGATTCTCTAAGGTGTTCATCAAGAGAGGTCCGAGTAAAACAGTGTCAAAGATCAAAATAGCTTAAGAAAATTTCTAAAAACCAAAGTCCAAGAGTTTTCAGATTGAAAGATCTTACAGAATACATAGCACAAGAGGCAGGAAAAGACCCACCCGCACGCACATTACTATCAGATTTCAGGACTCTGAAGACAAAGGGAAGACCCTACAAACATTCACAAGGAAAAAAAAGAAGTCACACACAAAGGATCAATAATCAGAATGCCTTTAGACTCTTAAAGTGCACTATTAGAAGGCAGAAAGCAATGGAAAAATTGCCTCAAAATTGTGACGGGAAATTTTTTCCAATCTAGAATTCTATACCTAGTATAGTTTGTATGTTTAAAAAAGTGTAGGGAGACATTTTCAGACATGCAAAGTCTCAAACAATTTATTTCCTTTATATCCTTTCTGAGGAAGTTACTGAAGGCTGTATACCATAAAAACAGGAGGTCTAGGAAAGTGTGACAGGATTCTCTAAGGTGTTCATCAAGGGAGATCCCAGTATGACAGTTATGCAACAAGTCAAAGTTGGGACAGGCCAGAGGCCCTGGGACAGAAATATTTAGGAATATAAAATGGATATAATAAATTATATACATTTAAATAACTAGCAGAGAGTTTGATCGAATATGGATTAGAGAATTAATCATACACACATGAGAAAAAAAATTTTTTTGAGACAGAGTCTCACCCTGTTGCCCTGAGTAGAGTTCAGGGGTGTCATAGCTTACAGCAACTTCAAATTCCTGAGTTCAAGCTATCCTCTTGAACTTCTGAGGTTGCTGTGAGCTATGATGCCACAGCACTCTATCAAGGGTGACAAAGTGAGACTCTGTCTCAGAAAAATAAATAAATAAAATAAAAAAACAAGGCTCGGAGGCTTGGCACCCATGGCTCAGTGGGCTAAGGTGCCAGCCACATACACCTGAGCTGGTGGGTTCGAATCCAACCCGGGCCTGCCAAACAACAATGACGGCTGCAACCAAAATATGGCCAGGCGTTGTGGCAGGCGCCTGCAGACCCAGCTACTTGGGAGGCTGAGGCAAGAGACTCGCTTAAGCCCAGGAATTGGAGGTTGCTGTGAGCTGTGGTGCTACGGCACTCTATCCAGGGTGACAACTTGAGGCTCTGTCT
>CAUYON010021813.1:0-66106 GCA_963573935.1 Arctocebus calabarensis | reverse complement strand
AGCACTCTACCAAGGGAGACAAAGTGAGACTCTGTTTCAGAAAAAAAAATTTAGAATAAGTTAAATCCCTGTTTATGGTCATTTAATCACGTTGCTCTCCTTGTGAATTACTGCAGTTTCAGTACTTACTTATGTAATACCTTGTTTAATGCACCTATTCCCCAGTAGACTGTAAGCTCCATGAGGCCAGGGGCCATCCCTGTCTTGTTCGGGTCTGTATCTCATGCCTAGCCATGTCAGAGCCACAGAGTAGCACTCAATAATATTTAGTGAATTCATAAATATCTTTAGTATCCAAGTGACTACCATGGTGGCTTGAAAGAATAGGTACTGTGATTGTGAAACTTTGCCCAGATCCCCCTTCAGGAACAGGAACAGAACACATAGTCTCAACTCTTATCTGCTGCTGGGAATGCTGCTAGTCTATGATCCCTGCCCCCATCTATGCTCAGCCATCAGACTTCTCTGGGGGAATGCCTCAATTAAAGCAATGAAGAACTCCAAATCACATTCCATTTCAGGGGCAGTTTGCATTCAATGACAAATCCGTGCTGGGATGTGAGGAGCTGCCTCTCATACCAACTCAAGACATCTCTACAGAGTAAACCCAGCTGTAAGTTCCAGGTAGGGTTTGCTGAAGCCTTTCTTGGGAGGGCATCACAGATCAGCTTCTTCCTTTGCTCTGCTTCCTCCACTTCCTTTTCACAGCAGTTTATCCCAACAGCATTCCCTAATAAATGTCTTGCATCTTAATCTCTGCCAGAGTTTACTTCTTAGGTAACCCAACCTAGGGTTGGGTTGGGTTTAGTGATGGATACTAAAATTAATGTTTACAAACTGAATATTACATTCTATCCTACTTCATAAACTCCTCAACAACAAAGATCAGTTATTTATCCTTACAATGGTCAGATGATGCTTTTCATACATTGGGCATCAAAAATACATCAAAAGAAATATTCCCCCCAAATTTAGTCTACAATGAAATAAAGTCTTCCTATTGAAAGTGTGGTCCTAGTGCCAGGGGCATTGGCATTTTCTATGTATTTTGTCAGAAATACAGAATCTCAAGCCCCAGCTTCAATCTGAACTCGTGATTCCAAACCTACATTTGTACAAGATCTCCAGATGTTTCAAATGCACATTGAAGTTTGAGAAGCACTGAACTCAGGGACTTTTTATAACATAAATAAAATTGTCTAGCTGGTGATTCCTGTAGGCTGTACAGTATCTTCATAAGGTTTTTCCTCTCTAAATTTTTGCTTAACACTAGTGTAATCATTCATTCTGTCATTCAACAAATACTAATTGAGTGCCAAGCAAAGATGTCAGCTCTACGGAGCTTACATTCTAGGAGAAGAAAATAAACATGAAGGTTCATAACGTAGTGTGAGGCAAGGTGAAAAGTACCATGAAAAAAATAGTAGGGCAGGGTAAGGAAGATGAGAAGGTGGATAGCAATTTAAAGCGTTTTTTTTTTAGAGCCAGAGCCTCAAGCTGTCACCCTGGATAGAGTGCTGTGGCATAATAGTTCACAGCAACCTCCAATTCCTGGGCTCAAGCGAGTCTCCTGCCTCTGCCTCCCAAGTAGCTGGGACTACAGGCGCCCGCCACAATGTCTGGCCATTTTTGTTTGCAGCCGTCATTGTTGTTTGGCGGGCCCGGGCTGGATTTGAACCCGCCAGCTCAGGTGTTGTTTCCGGGCCTGGGCTGGATTTGAACCCGCCAGCTCAGGTGTACGTGGCTGGCGCCTTAGCCCGTTGAGCCACAGGCGCAGAGCCGGCAATTTAAAGTTTTTAGAAAAGGCCATGATCCATGGAGAATTGAAGCAGGCAAGATGATGAGCCATAGGCATGTTTGAGCACAAGCGCTGCTTAAAAGGTAATGCAAATTGCTTTTTCTCCAAGAATAAAGTAGTTCTTGGCCAAGCCGATTCAATTTGGGCTGCGGGAGTTTGCAAACCATTTCACTAGCAAAGCCTTAAGTCCTTAAATAAAAAGAGACTGGAAGGGGGCTGTAAAAAGCTCTTCTTTAATCTCTCAGGTTCTAAGACACCTAAGTGCCCAAGACTAATAAAGCATTGTGCCCCAGTTGTGGCCTAACACAAAAGTTCTACCCCAGGACACCACAAAAACAGGAAGAGGAATCAAAGAATGTGGTGCCAAACCCAAAGAACGTAACCCTTGGACGCAAGTTACCCACACGCGCAGGCCCAGGGAGAACACAGACTTCCTCGTTCACAGCGGGGAGCCCCGCCCCCGCCCCGCCCCGCCCCGCCCCCTTCCTGGCGGCGGAAGTGACGCGCGGCGCGGGTCATGTTTTGTGCTGGGCATCGCGCTCTGTGGCTCCGGCTCGGACTTGGTGTCCGTCCGCGGCAGCATGGCTCTCTTGGTGCTCCTAACTCTTCTCATGCAAGCTGTGATGTGGGCAGAGATGGACGCCGCGGGGCTGGAGCCGTCCTCGGGTACTGTCACTCGCGGCGGGCTGCGGCCGGGCGGGGACGGGAGGGCAGTGCGGGAGCCGCGTCTGCCGGGAAGCCCCGCCCGGCGGTGCCGCCTCGGTTCTCCGCGACTCTGCTCGCCCCCGACCGCGGAGGCCAGGCGGGTCTCTGGTTTGCGTGCGTCGGTTACTTTTCTCTGGGAATCACGCCTCCCAGTTTCTCTGGCTCTTTTAATCTATTTTTAAATATACATGTATGCGCTGCATAGGGACGTTTTCGGCTAACGTGGGACAGTGTGGTCTCGTAAGATTATAATACCATATTTTCACTGTACTTTTTCAGCATTAAGTATAGTAACGGGCTGTCTAGGTTTGTAGCTTAAGAGTCGTAGGCTATACCATATAACCTAGGTATTTTAGGTTTGTGTTAAGTACGCTACCCTAAGACGAAATTGCCTAATGATGAATTTCTTCATTTCTCAGAAGGTATCCGTCCGTGTCATTAAGTGACAACACATGACTGTGAGTTTCCTAGTCAGCGTTTGACACTGTGGCCACAATGTATGGCTTAAATACTTTATTCTGAGAATGGACCCAGAATCCTTAGGATAGGATAGAATGCGTTCCATCACCGGCTGAGAGATAAGTGGCAGTGATTTCTCCGAGTTAAGTTTGTCTTGAAGTACTAAGTGTTAGCACTCACTAGGCTGCTTTGTCTGGCAGTAGGTCTCCTCATACAGTTCCTGGAAGCCTTTCATTTCCACCTGCTTATTGACAATTCTCTGGAAACAAATGTTGAGGATAGCTTTTCCAAAGCTCAGTAATCATGATTAGCCTCTAGTGAAATCAGTAAACCTTTTCAACTCACCAACACTCTCTCACCCCTCCCATCCCACCATTGGCGCATGCAAAATCTTGAGTGTTTCTGGTTGGCTGCAGCCTGGTAGGATAGGGAGGCCCAGCCTACATAACTCTACTAAACTATAGGTTAACTCTCTGTAAAATGACTTCTCCCTTGAACACCTTTTAGGTGTGCAAACCTGACTTTTGGGTTGCACTTTAAAAGTCAAGCAAAAAAATATTTATGATACCCATGTGGTCATTCTTTGGGACATTGTGCCAAGTGGTGGGAATGAAAAAATGGTGGTTACATAGTTTCTCCTTTCAAGGATTGTGATTATAATAGCTAATAGTTCCTAAGCGCTGGGCACTATTATAAGCGTACCCAGAGTCCAAGTTTTTTCTTTGTATTTTTGTTCTGTTTTGTTTTGTTTTTCTTTCCTTAAGAGATGAGGTCTTATTATGTATCATCCAAGCTGATCTCAAACTCCTGGACTTACTATTCTTCCTACCTCAGCCTCCCAGGTACCTGGGATTACAGATGCCAGCCACCACACCCAGCCAGAGTCCAAGGTCTTAACTGCTCTGCCAACTGCCATTATCTTGGGCAAGTCAGTCATCCTCATGGGCATTTGCAGCACGAATACATTGTGATAAGAGCTTGAACTTAGGCACTGGCTCCCCCCCCTCCCCAGAAAGCACGGCATGGGTACTTGTCCCTTAAGGAGATTCAGAGAGACTTCACAGAGAAGGTGATCCCAGTGTTAGAACTAGAGGTCAGAGAAACTGGTATGTGGAGTGTTAAATATTTTATGGTATGTATGTGAGAATGCAAAGGGAGACAGGATAAGTGACAGTGAGGGACCAAATAATGCAGTGCCTTGTCACATATAACAGCAAGGGATAAAAACGTAACTTTGACAACTTAAGCAAAAAGAGGAATTTATTGACTCAGAAAAACTAAACAAAAATTTAGAGATGCCAGCTGGGCCTCAAGAAGCTAGAACCAGGAACACAAACTGCTAAGACTCCTTTCTTGTTTCTGACTGTCTGGGATAGCTTGTTGTACTTGGCATGAACCACGGATGCTGACAGCTTATAGGTTTGACATCGTGCAACTTTCTTCATGCTCGTAAAGTCCCAGGGGAGGGCTCTGATTTGCCTGGTTTGATTCAGGTACCAATTCACATGAGGAGGACATTGCCACAGGGGATATGGTTGGGGAGTTCCCAGAAGAAGAAGAGTGATGCTTCTGAAAGGTGCTGAGCCAACAAAATGATGTGCCCACAGCACCTTGCCATAGTCAGTCATTACTTATAATGCTGATGTCGCAGGATTTTCTTACAAAGGGGACTGATTTCATGCAGGATCCAATGTGCAGTTAAAAAAGACCAGTCATCTGGGCAGCACCTGTGGCTCAGAGGAGTAGGGCACTGCCCTGTATGCCGGAGGTGGTGGGTTCAAACTCGGCCCCAGCCAAAAACTTCAAAAAAAAAGAAAAAAGAAAGACCAGTCCTCTTACAAAATTGTTTGAGAGCAGAAGGATGTGGAGAGGAGTCAATGAGAAGTAGTTTGAGGACAGTTTGAAGGAACATTTGGAAGGTAGTGAGTGAACTCCGAGTGGGCAGAGAGAAGATGACTCAGATTCCTGGCTCACACAGAGAATTAAACAAAATACCAGTCCCTTCCTCTGAGTAGAACCTTCCTGTGTGTGGGACCCCTTGTGACTGCACAGTTTGCACATCCTTGAGCCTGCCTTGGGAGTTGCTTATCTACTTCCCGTGGGAAGATCTACTAAAGCCACCTGTTTTCCAGCATTTTATAAACACAGATGTCAGTGGAACCCCCCCCATTAGTGCATTTCTAACACATTTCTCTCGATTTTTTTCAGTGCATTTTGCCGTATTCCTTATGCTTTTAAAATTAAAGTCCAGAATCTCCATAAAGTAGGAAGGAACCCACAATGACATCTGCTTCTGGCTCTTAGTTAGCTTCCCAGTCTTGCCAGTGCCTGCACTTGGCTTGGACTCATGTGTTAACTCTTACCCTGCTGAGCTTGACTGTGTAGCCGGAAGTTCATCATAGAGGAGAGGACCTGGTAGGAACAGCGAAGCAGACAAGAGAATATAGCGATGCAGGCTCTGGAAGATCCGGTGTGTTATGTTACATTCATGGGCTTTAATCAGTATTTCTTAAGTGAAAATCAAATGCATGTGTGGCAGTTAATAAACACTAGCGTGTCACTCTTCATGTCCTTTTACATATAAAGGAGTATGAGTCTCAAGCTGTCGCCCTTGGTAGAGTGCAATGGCATCACAGCTCACAGCAACCGCAAACTCTTGGGCTTAAGCGATTTTCTTGCCTCAGCCTCCCAAGTAGCTGGGACTACAGGTGCCCGCTACAATGCCCAGCTGTTCTTTTTTTCTTTTTTTTTTTTTTTTTTTTGCAGTTTTTGGCCAGGGCTGGGTTTGAACCCGCCACCTCCAGCATATGGGGCCAGTGCCCTACTCCTTTGAGCCACAGGCGTCACCCTGCCCAGCTGTTCTTTTGTGCAGTTGTTATTGTTGTTCAGCAGTCCCAAGCAGGGCTCAAATCTGCCAGCTGCAGTGCATGTGGCTGGCGCCCTACTCACTGAGCTGTGGAGGCTGAGCCAGAGTGTTTTTTTAAGTGAATCAGGATGTGCTGCTGGCCACCTTCTACTCTTGAGTAATGACTGAAGAGCCAGACTAGACTTCTCCCCCAAGAGTAAGGGTTCTTAACTGACCTTCTGTATTTTATCAGCTGTGCTTCTACTAATTCTCTGGCTTTAGGATAATGCTCTGGAAAGTGTTTAAATTTTTCATTATTTTTGTGAGTTCTGTAGTTCAGAGATTCAGAATACTTAAGGATTACATTAGCATCTTAGTTGTATTTATTGAATAGGCTATTACATTTTCTTTTTCATTTTATTCTGATTCATGATTCATAACAGACTTTGAAAGATCCACATTTTAGTTCAGTATAAAAGAAAACCTAAAGAAGTGAATTCATTAAAATTACAGTGCACATTACTGAATGATAATCATCAATATAAATCAAACATTTACTGTAAAACATACAGTGTGCTCAGCATTTTCATGTGTTATCTCAGAATTACCACAACCATTCTATGAAGGGGATAATATCACAAATATTTGAGGCTCTGTCTCAAAAAATAAAATAAAATAAAAGTGGCTGAGCAGATATTTATTGGATAAGCCCTAACTTGGTGGTAGGCTGAGGGAAAGAGATAGGGGAGGTTAGTTAATACAAGTTCAGTGTAAGCCACTATTTGTTATGCTCAGTTCTTAAAAAAAAAAAAAGAAAAGTATTTTACTTCTGTTATGATGTTAAATCATTTCTGAGCTTCACATTCTAAGGGAGCTAGAGTAAGTAATTAGACCAGAATAGGTCACAGACAGGAGAGAAGACTGAAGGGACTCCAGGGATCTTGATCCAGTTGAGAAACTGTTATAGAGAAGGCAAAATAGACCTGAAATATTTTAGATGTTCTCACTGAATCCTTAGTTCTGAAACTATCTTTTGCTGAAAGTACAAGAAAATAACAGAAGTAGAAAATGGACTGTTTTTCCATTAGTTGCCAAGTGATCAATATATAATTCTTTTCAAAGACCAAAAACGTTGAGCTATTTCAGTTAGAAAACTTTTTGCAAACACTCAAAACATCATGTGCAAGAATTGTCAAAACATCCTTAATTCATCTTAAATCTAGTAGATGCTGCTACTTACTAAGATGAAAGTTTTGGAAGGCGTTAAATAATAGCCATTTTGTCAGCACTGTAAACCCATTCAGGAGGTAGATTGCAGTCGTAAATGTGTTCTGACGAATATACAACAGTCTCGCCTTGATAGTTTTCACGTGGTCAATCTGGATTTCTTCTGTTTCTGTTTGCTATTAGAAGAGATCTCTGGAAGTGGCCACATACCTTTTACCTGGGGAAGGTGTTAGATCTCTTCTCTGAGGGTCAGTCATTCAGAAAAGGAACTGGATGCCTTAATTTGGAGCAGTTTCTGAGTTGTGCCATCAGTGACACCGTTCCATCCCTGCCTGTCTTTACCGCTTTTACTGTCCTTTCTTTGCCTTGTTATTTTTTCATCCCTTGTCTCTTCCGGCTTACCAACTTTCTGAGGAAACAGTTGGCTCTAAGTAGAGCTCTCCTTTTCTCTTGCCATTGTAATTAGGAGTATTATGAAAAACTGGTCCTGTGTTTGCTTTTGTTAAGCCCTGTACTACTAGTTCTGGAGGAGTTTGGGGAATTAGATCTTAAAATAGCTAAAGTATATACTCTAAGTAGTATGCAAATCTAATGCACCAAATAATTCTGAGCCCATTTCCAAAAGCAACCTGAGTTACACAAAATTAGCTAGCTGGATGTCTTCCAGAGATGGAAACATTTGTAAGATTATTATTTATTTTTTCATAAAATCACTCTAGTACAATCTTTTCCTAAACTCTATAATGCTCTTTTCCTACTTCTACATACATTTTTATTTACAAAGTATAAATGTACTATTAGAAATGTATTGTAAGCCTAATTATTTTAATCTGAATATGTAACGATTTAAGCTTCAGATTACAAAATTGTAAACCTTAATAAGAAAACTACTGCTGTCTGTTTATCGTGTGATTTTGACAAAGACAACAAAGGCAGACTATCTAATAGCCATGTGGTTTGCCTTCTATTAGCATTAAAACCTCAGCTTACATCTTTTGCTGTAAATATTCAAAAGTTTCTCCTTTAACCTGGTATTTGATCTCTTCTGTTATGATCCATTGACATCTGTTCTTCCTGCCACTTGTCTTGATTACTTTGAGATTTCTTTAAGTCCTAGTCCTGGTCTAAGTACATCAGGCTTTTACTCAAATTTAGGAAGCATACTTTGTTTCACATTAAAAACAAATCTAGGGGCTCTTCTACAAATGGAACTTTACCCTGAAAGTGAGAAGAAAATAACCTAAATATTGTATCCACATATTAATTTGAGTGAAGTTTTTTTTTTTTAAAGTAATCTAGTGCTGCACAAGTCTGTTGTTCGTGAGTTTATAATGTTTGACACAGTAGCCTCCTCCCAAATATAAAGGTACTTGATTTGATATTCTAGTATGTAGACTGACCTCTATATGCTTTTCCCTCAAATATAGGAATTTCAGATTGAGCATATACAGCTGTAAAACCATTCCCTTTGGGAATAGTTAAAAAGAGGACCTAACAGGGAAGTGAAGGACTTGTTACTATAGATGTCACGAACCAGAGTGGAACTGGGAATGAGGAAAATACAGCGTAAGAGAAGACACGGAAACAAAGGATGGGATCGGGAGGACTGACTGAGCTGATGGCCACAGCCAGCACCAAAGCACAAAATCGGCTTTATTTTATAGTTATCTGTACAGGGTTCTCTACAGGGAAGTGGCATAAACAAAAGACATATTTTTGGTCTTACAATATGATTGGAAACTGTAAATGACTGGCGTAGAGACAAATCTTGTTCATGGTTTCTATTCAACTTCATTAACATATCACGAGAAGTGAGAAGAGAGAGGTCCCGAAGAACTATGTGACTCAGTTGGTTTCTACTCAACTTTGTTAGCGTATGACAAGGAGAAAGAGGGAGAGATCGCAAGGATCTCTGCATAGTTAACTAGACAAAGTGACTTCTGGCAGAGGGAGCTTGAAGAAAGGAATATGGCTGTTTGGGGAATGGAGGAGAAGCAGTTGGGGCTCATTCTCTGCATGTTCCCCAGGCTGTGAGGGCCCAGCTGCCTCACAGCCAGCCGTCCACAGGTAGGAACTAGAGGAAGGAGGACCCTCGTTGTGTAGTGCAGAAAGCTTAGTGACATTCGCCTTCAGTAACACGGAAAGTAGAGTATGTGCCTAACGAACTGTGTGATCTGGCTCAGGAGTCTCCAAGCACAATGTTGAAGGTGCCATCTGTTTTCTTCTTGCTTCTTAAAATAAAATGCAAGTCTTAGACTAATCATGGGAAGGACTATTAAACCAGAAGAACCCAGGACCTGATGATTCGAAAATTCTGAAAGATGCTAAAACTAAGACATGGTTTTAGTAAACCATTCAGTATGGTTCTCTTAGCATTAGGTACCTCTCTTTTCTTATCTACTTACAAAATTATATTTATAGTGATTGTTATTTGATATTAATGTTAATTGAATCCAATGGGGAAAGTGGCTTTTGTTTCAACCTAAAGCACTAATTGTAAACTATTTAAGACTAAGTGTTTCAGGAAGTTGAGGTGCAAACATACCACAGAAAAAGGGATCTTCTTAAGAAAGCCTAAGTATTCCCTTCTTTGTAGGGCCCTGGGAACGCTGTCAAACCCAAAAGAGAAGAGCCAGGGACAAATTTTGCAAGAATAGTTGCAAAATTTTTCAGGCTCACCTACGAGGAAGATGCTTAGAGAACCAAGGATAACAGGTGCCACTTCCCTTCATCAGTCTTCCAGGAAGCATAAGGAGAAAAAGTATAGCTATCTGATGAGTGGCCACAGAAAGGTCAAGTAGTAGAGAGTATTTGAATCTGAGACACACTCTCAGCTACATAATCACATTCTTTTGGTCCAAATTGTTGCATAACTTTGGTAAATAATATTTAGATAATAATTAGAAGTTACGTATTTTGGCAGTAACCAAATCTATTCCTTTGGCTGAGAACCCAAAGGGAGAACCTTGAAATACATTGTTTTAGTGTGAAACATTGTTTTAAATTAGTTTTTCCTTTTAAACTGGGGGGGGAAACCCTAAAATTATAAACATATAAAGCAGGGTTTCTCAACCTTGCAGTATTGACATTTTGGGCTGCGTTACTTTTTGTTGTGAATAACTGCCCCGTGCAGCAGAACGGTCAGCAGCATCCCTGGCCTCTTCCTCTAGAGGCCTGTAGGTCGTGAGAACCAAAAATGTCTACAGACACTACGTAATGTCCTCAGGGGAACAAAATCACCTCCTGCTAAGAACCACTGCCTTAAAGTAGAAAATGCTCAGAAAAAGACAACCATGGCAGGAAAACCTAATTGTCCATTAGTGCATTTTATTTACCCAAATAAGTCTTGATCTTTGTTCTGCTTTAAAAAGATAATACATGTGTTAACTACTGTGAATTAAATTAGTGTACCAGTTTGATCTTGAGTATTGAAATATTTGTTTTGGGAAAAATATAGTAGGTGTTTCCTTTGACATTAAACAAATATCTCATGTATGTGAAATTAATACCTCATTTGACACATGTGTAAATCTGAATAAATATTTAGCAGTATAGCCAGGGAGGAACCCAGGTTTCTTTTTTTTCTTTTCTTCTCTTCTCTTTTCTTTTCTTTTCTTTTTTTTGAGACAGTCTCAAGCTGTCTCTTTGGGTAGAGTGCTATGGGGTCACAGCTCACAGCAACCTCAAACTCTTGGGCTTAAGCGATTTTCTTGCCTCAGCATCCCAAGTAGCTGGGACTACAGGCACCTGCCACAGCGCCCAGCTATTTTTTGATTGTAGTTGTCATTGTTGTTTGGCAGGCCTGGACTGGATTTGAACCCGCCAGCTCTGGTGTAAGTGGCAGGTTCTCTAGCCACTGAGCTACAGGCTCAGTGTTAATGTTGGACCCAGAGAGTATTTTTTTTTTTTTTTTGAGACAGAGCCTCAAGCTGTCACCCTGGATAGAGCGCTGTGGCATCACAGCTCACAGCAATCTCTAATTCCTGGGCTCAAGCAAGTCTCTTGCCTCTGCCTCCCAAGTAGCTTGGACTGCAGGCGCCCACCACAACGCCTGGCCATTTTTTGGTTGCAGCCGGTCCGGGCTGGATTCAAACCCGCCAGCTGAGGTGTACATGGCTGGCGCCTTAGGCCGTTGAGCCACAGGCGCCGAGCGGATCCAGAAGTATTTTTATTAGGGCCATCCACTTGACATGCATGTCAGTAAGCATAATTACTATCCAAGGTGCTCTGGAAAAATATAAACTTCTGGCACTTTCGCAGTTTTTGAGAATGATGATAAGTTATGTTTGGAAACCAGTACTCCTGTCCACATCACCATTCATTTGTTTATTTGTATTACATATAAGTAAATCACATTTAGTGGAATTTTCTGGCTTGGTAGAAACCCCTTAAACTTGGGATTATATTGCCCTTCATGTTCATCCTAAAGAAGTGAAGGGAAGGAGAGGATTGTGTATTCGGTTTTCCAAGGGGTAGATGACATTTTTACACTGAGTGGGGAGAAAATGGCTACTTTTAATAACTAGTTTTTGGTGTTGTCTGATTACTTTTGCTGCATCTTTCCTGAGACTCTTCCAGGTCTTAATTAACAGATGTTTTCTGAAATGGCTTGAAAGAGTAAAGACAAAAGGAAATATTTGTTGTGTTTTGTAAAAAGCCCCTCTGCACCCCAGAGAGCAGAATGTTAGTGGTCAATGAGTCCTTCAGTCAAGCTTCAGGCATCTCTTCCTGTGTTATAGAAAAGGTGTTAAAGGTATAATAGTAGGCTGGTGTGGTAGCTGCCTCTAATCTTAGCACTGTGGGAGACCCAGACAGGCAGATTGCTTGAGGTCAGGCGCTCAAGACCAGCCTGAGCAAGAGCAAGACCCCATCTCTAAAATTTAGCTGGGCATTGTGGTAGGCACCTGTAGTCTCAGGTACTTGGGAGGCTAAGACAAGAGGATCGTTTGAACCCAGGAGTTTGAGGATGCTGTGAGCTATGACACCCTGACACTCTACCAAGGGTAGCAAAGTAGGACTCGTTGTCTCTTAAAAAAAAACAAACAGTAATCATAAAGGTATAATATTTACTAGGTATAGGGTGAGAGCCTGTGATGTTTTAGAGTGAAATCGTCCATCCCTTTTTTAGCCAGTTTCTCTCTGAACATTGAATACAATCTGTGGTATCAAATATCAGAAATTCCAGTGATTAAACGAATTGAGGATTACTATTATAGTAGGCAGTGCATTTATTTGTAAAATCTCCTAAAACATTATGGGAATGATTGCCTCTTATTATATTTGGGTTTCCCTTACATTACAATGATGTTTCCATAATTTAAAAATAAATCAGGACTTTTCTGTACATTTTTCAATAAATTAATTTCTACAAATCTACTTAGTATCCTGTTGGATTTTACTTTCCTTCAGATGTACTGGTGGACTAACATAGCATCTTATGATAAGGTTTTCTAATGTTAATCTTAGTTTTTTACTATTGTCCCATTTAATTTTTTGAATCTCTTTCAGTGCCTGCACCAACCCATGTTGCAGTTAAGTCGTATAACATGAACCCTACCGTCTCTTGGGAGTACCCAGCCACGCCACAGAGCCCTGTTTTTACTACACAGGTAAAGATCTATGGGTGAGTATTGCTCTTTTATCCTTTCATTTGGTTAGGTCCTTGCATGTTTGCCTTTCATCATCCTGCCTTCACAGGTGGCAGAACTTCCTGAACTGCTTGTAGATAGAAAGTCATTCTTTGCAGGATACTTCCTGCCACTTACTTCTTCTTCCTGTCAGTATTAAAGTAGAGAAGCATCACTACTTTATGAGATTTTAAGGCTTAATAAACAAAGCTAATAGTTAAGATATCATCTTCCTATAGTGTATGTATTTTAGTAGAGATATAAAACTCCAAAACATTTTTGACTACTGAGGAGTCTTTGTAATGTGATCCTATAACTAAGTAATATCTAGAGTTGTTTAAAAAGCAGATCTTCAGGAGTAAGTTGTGGAATGTCATTTGTACGGGACTTATATGTTGAACTGCGCCTCTTTATTGTAAAAGACTAGAGTGCTTCTAACCAAGGACTAAGGGCTTCCTACTTTGGCCTCTCCGTCCTATTCTTGTTCAGCTCTTTCTACTAGTTCGCTGCATGCTATAAATGAAAAACAATGCACACACGGAGATGATTTGAGTTTATAGAATAATGCTGAAAGTTGTCTTTGTGTTTCTTTATTACTTTTTGTTTTAGGGATGAAGAGTGGACTGATGCCTGCATCAATGCTTCTCATCGCTATTGTTCAATTTTTAAATATGTCAGTGATCCAACACGTTCTCTCTGGGTCAGAGTTAAAGCCCAGGTTGGACAAAAAGAATCTAACTATGTAGAATCAAAAGAATTTATTTTGTGCAGACATGGTGAGTTGAATATATACACATGTAAATTTTAAATTTGAAAATGCTTGCACATGTCTTCTGTGTATATTTTTTATTAGCAGTTGCTAAAAATTACCACAATACTTAAGACACATTTGGAGGAATGTAGAGAGTCAGTATTGGCTGGGCATACCAAATCCAAAAATCTGAGGTCTGAAATACTCCAAAATCTGAAACTTTTTGGAGGTGACATGACACTCAAAGTGAGATTTTTGGATTTGGCATGCTCAACTAGTAAGTATAATGCAAATATTCCAAGATCCAAAACTATTAGAAATCCAAAATATTTTTGGTCCCAAATGTTTCAGATAAGGGATGCTCTCCCTTCATCTTCCTTTTCTTGTCCTTCCTACAGAACAAGGCTAAGAAGTGGCCATCGCTTTGCCCCTTCTAAAACCTGACATTTCTACTCCATACAAATACAATCGATGCTATCCAGCTGTACTGTGCACCACCTTTTCCCACCTCATCTTCTATCATTCATTTATAAATTACATTTGCTGAGGACTTTAGCAGCCGTCATTCTTTTTTCTACCTTATTTCCTTAACAACTTATAGTTTTTTATTTTTTTTATGTTTATTTATATATATTTTTTTTATTGAATCATAGCTGTGTACATTAGTTCAACCATGGGGTACAGTGTGGGGGCTTCACATGCAATCTGAGATATTTTATCTACCTGATAGTTTTTTAAATCTCTCCAGCCCCTTCACTCGTCCAGCATCCCACTCCCAGTGTATACTTGATCTATGTAATCACCTCAGCCTCCAGAATCCTTAGTGCTAGTTCCTGTGTTCTGACTGTGACGTTGTACCTTCGCTCACAGATCCTCACTCCTGAATGAAAGAAACCTCTTGTTTCTTGACTTCTCTCTAGGCTTCTAGTCCTTCAGTGCCTTTTCTTCTCACTTCCTCCCCTTCCTTATTCTCCTCCCACTTTTCAAATTTTGCTTCCTTGGTCTTTTCACGAACCCCTCTTCTATTTGCCCTTTAACTATTGTTACTCCCAAGAAAAGCCCATGCCTTCATCATCTGATAACCTCTCTATCCATATATCATATTTTTCCCACACTGACTTATCAGGGCTACTATGTGCCAGAAAGTATGCTGGACTCTGAGGACACACTGGTGGATACAGGCAGACCTGCTCAGCACACAGGAGTATGTATTGAATATGTGCCCAGTAGGTAATGGTTCGCCAACCAAGTCCCAACATCAGAGACATATAATTAATACTTGTGGAATAGATAAGTATATAGTTCTCATTTTCACCATAAAAATTGAATGAGTTTAAGCAAACTTAGTCTTCAGGCCAGAAACCCATAGATATTGAAGATGCAAAGAGTTTTGGTAACGGAAGGTAACTAAAGTGCTTTTTCTGAAACATTTTAGAAACCAAGTTTCCTAATCCAAGGAGAGAGCAGACAGAGAGAGAAGGAGGGAGGGGGTGAGGGAAAGAAAACAAAAAAAAAAGGAAAAGAAAATAGTGACTAATTCTCACATAAATTGGATTCAATTTTGACCAAAGTACATTAGTTAAATATTAATTTTTAATTAAACTCATTAATATGTTCTTTAGGATATTGCATTCTCACTTATAAGTGAAATATGTTTGTAATTTCCCTTTATTACAATATATTTTCTCCAATTTCAATATCAAGTGTATCTAGGTCAAGTAGAATGATTTTGAAATGTTTCTTCTTTTTCTATTGTCTATAAGATTTGGCATGATCTCTCTTTTTTTTTTTTTTTGGCATGATCTGTTTTTTGAAACTCTACTTTTATTTATATAATATTAGTTGTCTATTTTTTGAGACTTTGGAAAAAAAAAAAAGAACTTAACTGATGACTTCATACTGAGCCCAAGTCAAAGCGCTCTAGAACGTCTTATTTGACAATGTGAACGTTACTTTCTTGGCATTATTATTACTAATGTGGCTTAATATTTTCGATACAGTAATCGTCTGTTTTCTGAATGTTTTTATCTTCGTTCATTTTTTACATGGTTTTTGTTTATAGTCCTTATCTTAAACATTGTTATTGTTATTAAATTTTAAGCCTTTTAAATTCTGTGAAGGCAAAAAGTGGAAACCTAATTAACACATATATATGTAAAAATAAAATAAATAAAAGAAATTCTATGTAGCCGGGCGTTGTGGCGGGCGCCTGTAGTCCCAGCTACTCGGGAGGCTGAGACAAGAAAATCACCTAAGCCCAGGAGTTGGAGGTTGATATGAGCTGTGTGACACCAGGGCACTCTACTGAGGGTGATAAAGTGAGACTCTGTCTCTACAAAAAAAAAAAAAAGAAATTCTATAATAAAAAAAAAGAAGTAAGTTACTTAATAGAGCTTCTCTTGTGTCAATTTTTGTTTATTTTTAACTAAGGATTATCACCTGTTTTCTCTAAAACTAGAAGTGAAATTAAATTGAGAGTTGTTTAGATGAGAGTACCTCTTGCCTTTTATTTATTAAATATTTCCTTCACAGAAACTTAGACTATGTCTGGATCTTTGTGGAGGAGATTAAATGTGGTACTTCTTATAGCCGGGTGCTGTGGCGGGCGCCTGTAGTCCCAGCTACTAGGGAGGCTGAGGCAAGAGAATCGCTTAAGCCCAAGAGCTGGAGGTTGCTGTGAGCAGTGTGACGCCACGCACTCTACCCAGGGCAATAAAGTGAGACTCTGTCTCTACAAAAAAAAAAAAAAATGTGGTCCTTCTTTAGAACAGAAACAGAAAGGATAGATTATTGATTGATTTGGGAAATTTTACGAGATATACTCAGAAGTTCCAAGGCCAGTACTAATTATACTTCCTCCTCCTTCCCCAGGAAAAATGGGACCACCTAGACTGAATGTCACAAAGCAGGAAAACCAAATCATTATTGACGTAGCTGACCCTTTAATTATTGTAAATGGAGAACAGGGAGCTGTGCCTTATGATGTCTTTAGCTGTTACGATTTCATGTTCACCGTGCACGTGACAGCGAATGGAAGTGAGGTATGTGTTCCTATTAATATTTCATAGTTTTCAAAATGGGAATGATTCTGTAGTTAGCGTTAAGTTGCTTTCTGTATTATAATGAAGGTAGAATGTTTACAATATCCAAACAACACTCATGTGTCATGGAGTTCAGTAAGAAAAAAATATGTAAAGGCTCTTCAAAGGAACTGATAGGAGTTGAATCCCTATCACTTACAATATGAACACATTTAAATTTTTTTTGTTGCCTCATTTCACAGCATGGCCTAAATCTACAATTTTTCCCTATGTGCCTCCATTTCTCCACTAGCAAGGTAATTTTTACCTGTTTTTCCTCAATGGCAGTGATATAAAATAATGTGAAGCTATAGCATGAATCATTGTTTTTGAAAGAAAAAATTAACAGTGCACCATGGGCTTATAACTACATTTTGGCATTGGTATGGAGTCTACACTGTCACTAGAAATATTCTACTCCATCCTCCACAATGCGGCCATTGATTTTTTTTAACAAATATTTATCAAGCACACACTACGTGACTTCTAGGCACTGGGCGTATAGCAGCAAACAGTACAGGCAGACTCAGGGAGACTTGCCATGGAGCAGGAAAGGAGGATGGGTAGCAGGGAGGAGGAACAGGTGGATGGTGATTTTGTTTTTTTATTTGAGACAGGGTCTTACTATGTCACCCTCGATTGAGTGCTGTGATATCACAGCTCACAGCAACCTCAAACTCTTGGGCTTAAGCAATTCTCTTACCCCAGCCTCCCAAGTAGCTGGGAGAGCAAGTGGCCCACCACAGCCTCCAACTATTTTTTGATTGTAGTTGTCATTGTTGTTCGGCAGACCCGGGCTGGGTTCGAATCCAGCAGCCCCAGTGTACGTGGCTGGCACCATGGCCGCTGAGCTGCAGGTGCCAAGCTAGTGGATAGTGATTTTTAAGAGGGTGATTCGAGCAGGCCTCAGAGTGAGGAGCCATGGCTGAAGGAGGCTAAAAAGTAAGCCCCACTGGCCCCACTGATGTACCTGGGGGAGCACTCAGGTAAAGGCCCTGATAGAAGCATAGTAAACCTGTGAGGGGAGCTGTAAGGGGATGAGTGCGGCTGGGCAGAGTGCAGGAGCAGGTGAGGAGACAGGTCACTGGGGGCCACATCTCTCAGGGCTCTGGAGAGATTTGTCTTTCATATTTTTATTCTGAGTGAGGTGTTGTGCCTCTAGAAAGACATGAACAGGGAAACGGGCATCTGATTTAGATTTTTATTTTTATTTTATTTTATTTTGGGGAACAAAGTCTTACTTTGTTACCCTCAACAAAGTGCTGTGGCATCACAGCTCACAGCAACCTCAAACTCTTGGATTTAAGTGATTCTCTTGCTTCAGCCTCCCAAGTAGCTGGGACTACAGGTGCCTGCCACAATGCTCGGCTATTTTTTGGTTGTAGTAGTTGTTTGGCAGGCCCAGATTGGATTCGAACCTGCCAGCTCTGGTGTATGTGACTGGCACCCTAGCCACTGAGCTACAGGGGACGAGCCCAATTTAGATTTTTAAATGTCGCTTTGGTTGCTAACAAAGTTGTCTTTCTTAAGTGCAAGCCTAATCATTTTACTCTTCTGCTTACCACCTTTTCCCAAATCCCCATTGGCTTCAGAATGATGTCTGAATGCTCTCTGGGGGCCTGGTCTGCAGTCCCTTGCATTTGGCCACTTGTGTCCTCTCCAGCCACCTTTCTCCTCATTTCCTCCGACTTTGTTTTTATGCTTTGGTAACTGCTTATTCATGGTTCCTTGAAGGTGGCATGCCCTTTCACAGAGTGCCCTTCTCTACTGTTTCCGTTTGGGAAACTTCTGCTTATTCTTTAGGAGTCCACTGGGGTATCATCTCCCCTTTGAATTCTTTTTTTCTCCCTACAGGCTGGTGTGCTGTGGCATCAGCCTAACTCACAGCAACCTCAAACTCCTGGGTTTAAGCGATCCTGACTCAGCCTCACAAGTAGCTACGATTGTAGGCACCTGCCACAACACCTGGGTGATTTTTCTATTTTTAGTAGAGATGATCTCACTCCTGCTTAGGCTGGTCTGGAACTCCTGAGCTCAAGGGATCTTCCTGAATGGGTCTTCCAGAGAGCTAGGATTAAGCCACTGCACCTGGCCTCCCCTTTGAATTCTTCTGATCCACGAGATTCTCCTGTGATTGGATTAGTCTTAATTCTACACGGTGTTCCTTTTGCAGTACTCCCTAATCTCTGTTAAATTTCTTTCTTATCTCTGTAAGTTATTTGAAGTCAGGCACCACCATCCTGCCTCTGTGGCTTCAGACTCTAGCACAGGTGGCGCGTGCACTGCTGCTGATGAATGCTGATGAGTGGGGTGCTACCAAAGTTTGCTTCGGTCACTTCTGTGCAGTGTCGCCCAGTGACCCTACAGCCTTTGCATAACACCTTTATTATCTTCCTATAAAACACTTTGTCTCTCACCAGCTAAGTTTCTAGCACTCTAGGAATAGGACAAATGAACATTCCTGCTATTTGAGTTTTTAAACTGATTGTCCCTATAACGAATATTTTAATGGATACATAGCATCATGCTATATTGGATTCATAATTGAATATCATGTTTTTTGGACATGTTCAACATTAATCATGTTTTTATCAGCTGTTTGACCAGGATTGATATGGTGACTTTTTATTTTTTTTATTTATTTATTTTTTTTTTTACTAAACCATGGTTGTGTACATAAATGTAATCATGGGATATGGTGACTTTTTATTTGGCAGATTAAAAGAAGCCATGCATTTTCATTGTTCTCTTTCCCAGACAATAGAGAGACTATCCATACAGACAACAGAAGATGATTGCGACAGGATTGGGTGCCAGTTGAGTATTCCAGTGTCCTCAGGGAATTCTCAGTACTGTGTTTCAGCAGAAGGAGTCTCAGACAGAAGGGGCATCAAAACGGAAAGGTCAAAAGAAGTTTGTATTACCGTTTTCAGTGAGAGCATAAAAGGTAAATTCTTGCCTTTGTTTTTTCCTAAAAATAGATAAGGTGAATAGGATATTGTGAAAAGAGACAAATTCCTTTCTACTTAAAAAGATCACTTTTATTTTTAAAAATATTCAGTAATTCCATTCTTTGGATTTCAAAATATAAATGAGGCAATATCTTGGGCATTACAAAATAGAGCACAAATAATTTAGAAAGCCATGTGATGGCCTTTTGACCCAGAAAAGAAAAAAAATATGGCAAATGCTTAAAAGTAAGTACATAAGTATTGTCTGCATTTCAGAATTATGGAATTAAGGATAATAATAAATCAACTTGTTACTTTAACATAGCAAAATGTTTTGTTTTTTTTTTTTGAGACAGTCTCATTTTGTTGCCCTCGGTAGAGTGCTGTGGCATCATAGCTCACAGTAACCTCCCCCTCTTGGGCTTAGGCGATTCTCTTGGCTGAGCCTCCTAAGTAGCTCAGACTACAGGTGCTCAACACAACACCCAGCTATTTTTTTGTTGTTGCAGTTTGGTCCAGGCCGGGTTCGAACTCGCCACCCTTGGTATATGGGTCCAGTGCCCTACTCACTGAACCACAGGTGCCGCCCCATTAAAATGTTATTGGGATTGTACACAAGTTTAAATGCTAGATAGCTGGAATGTTCGTCAATTAAAACTGTGTGAATTAGAAAATATTCAAAAAGTATATACTTCATTTTTAATAGTGGATTATGGATCATTTTATAACATTTTATAATAATTAATTTTATTTCATCTTTTCCTTGGTTGGGGGTATGGTCACATATAATAGAACTTTAAAGCTGGCATTCTCAGGTAGCAGGTATCTTTACAAAAACAGTTGGGACTTTTCTTTGCAATTGTGAAATTCAAGTGTTTATAATAGATAATTTGTAAAATCTGAAAAGTCAGGAGAAAACAAAATTATCTGTAGTTTTGCCATCCAAAAAATAACCCATTATTTACAGTTTCGTGTTTTCTTTAGTTTTACTACATAGCTAGGATCATATTATATAGTATATATAATTTCATATACTATTTTAAACATACAATATAAATACTTTTCCATTTTATTATGGATATCTTCATTAATATTTTTTAATGTTTGTAGAATATTTCATCATGTAAATTATATTCTTTTTTATTTAGGGCTGTACAATTTTTGGACTTTTTTAAGATTATGAGGTTTTCACTAGAGTAAATCATGCTTTAATGATACATATCAAGTTTTGTGAGTATGTATATATATATTTTTTCTCCTATTATCAGGATGTTTTAGAATGTTTTTCCTAGGTTAAAATATTTTCTAAAATTTTATGAAACCAATATCTTTTTGAAGAATGGAATTCCAGGCTGAAGAGTCAGACCAAATACCTAAAATATAACACTTAATACTGCAGACTTTTCAGGCCATTCTATGAAGGTTTCAAATAGATGATGAAAGTAATACAGGGCATTTTGTGCTGATTTGCATTATGCTATTTGAGAAGTAAAATATTACTTTATGCACAAAATTTGAAATAATGAGAATAAGTGCCCCAGATTCATTTTCAAAAAGCCCAAATTGTAAACTGGGCTGCTGCTATAGCCACATGGTGGCACCAGTGCAGCTGTGGGGCTCCCTGCCCACCTGCTTCCGTGCTTTGCACACTGCGCCTCTCAGCCCGCAGGACTTCTGGCATAGTACTGCTATTAGTTATGTGGTAAGTTTATCTTTTCTATAATAATGATTTAACTTTTTTTCACGTCCTATAATAGGCATAATATAAGCATTCATTAATTAGTTAACTTCCAAAGTTACTATTCCAAAGAGGTAACTTTGGAATAGAAATTCAAGCTAATAAAATGCCCTGAAGGAAGCCAAATGCCAGCACAATATACATAGAGTACTATTAACTTGGAAGGGAGGACTGTAAGAAAAGACTGGAGATTGTGCTGCTTAAATAAAAAGCACCATGACTACAGAATATAAAGTGGTGCTTCTAGATGTCTGTGCTCTGAAACAGATCTTCCCTATTTTATATTCCTCTTTATATCTGGTTTGCAGTGAAGGGGACTTTGTTTCTGGACAACATTCCTGTGTGTGTGTACATCTGTGTATCTTTTTTCAGTATTTGCAAACGTGAAATAAATAAATGTAACAGAAAAGTCTGAGGAGTTAAGGCTAAATTATTTTAAATTATAAACAGTCCCAGAACTTTTTTCTGGAGAGTTTTTTTTTTTTTTTAATTCTTCTTATCCTTTTTTAACTGTGAGGAAAGCATGATCCCGGAAACCCCCTATATTTGAGGCTATAAAGAGAAATTGTTCTGAAAAAACTCTCTTGATTATGCTGTCATAGCAATATAGCCCTGGAAAGTTTTAGAAGTGCAGAGCTGGGGTGGCACCCACAGCTTAGTGGGTGGGGCATTGGCCAGGTTCAAACCCAGCCCAGCTAAAACAAAAATGACAACTGCAACAAAAAAATAGCCAGGTGTCATGGTGGACACCTGTAGTCCCAGCTACTTGGAAGGCTGAGGCAAGAGAATTGCTTAATCCCAAGAGTTTGAGGTTGCTGTGAAAAAAAAAAGAGGCTTGGCACCTGTGGCTCAAGCAGCTAAGGCGCCAGCCATATACACCTGAGCTGGCGGGTTCAAATCCTGCCTGGGCTCACCAAGCAACAATGATGGCTCCCACCAAAAAATAGCCAGGCATTGTGGTGGGCACCTGTAGTCCCAGCTACTTGGGAGGCAGAGGCAGGAGAATCACTTGAGCCCAGGTGTTGGAAGTTGCTGTGAGCTGTGTTGCCACTGCACTCTATCCAGAGCGACAGCTTAAGGCTCTGTCTCAAAAAAAAAAAAATTGCAGAGCTGGGAAGAATCAGATTACTATGTGGGACACATAACTAATTTTTTATTCAAATTGCCTGACTTTTGCATCCTTGAGTGTTCTTTAAAACTATGACCATATTAACTACTGTGTAAAATCTTGTAAAGAATATCACAAATACTTTTTGACAGATAATAATAGTATCCCATCTTAATTCTCATTTGTGATTTTCCCCCTTTTTTAGATTCTGTTTGGATTCCAGTTTGTGCTTCATTCCTGGCCTTTCTAGTAGTTAGCCTGGTATTTGTCAGTTGTCATATTAAGAAGATTAATCCCTTTCGGAAGAAAAACATAATGTTACCCAAGTCCTTGGTAAGGTATTTAAATATTTTCATTTGATTATATGTGAAAATGTTAAAATTAACTTGAACCTTTTTTGACAGTTTTTTAAATTATGTTTTTAAAGTAGAATAATATTTGACGGTGTGTCACCTGCCACAAATCATTCAATTTACCACACATCCAAAATCATATACTGAATCTTTAACTGTACACCAGGTACTTTGTTTGTTTTCAAGAAATGAAGAAAAAAAAAAAAAAAAACACAGGCTCGGTGCCAGTAGCTCAAGCAGCTAAGGTGCCAGCCACATACACCAGAGCTGGTGGGTTTGAATCCATCTCAGGCCTGCCAAACAACAACATCTACAACCAAAAAACAGCCAGGTGTTGTGGCGGGCACCTGTAGTCCCAGCTACTTGGGAGGCTGAAGCAAGAGAATCACTTGAGCCCAGGAGTTGGAGGTTGCCATGAGCTGTGATGCCACGGCACTCTACCCAGGGCGACAGCTAGAGGCTCTGTCTAAAAAAAAAAAAAAAGAAAAACAAAAACAAACAGTAAAACAAATTTTTGTCTTATTTTAGGGAGCTCGAAGTGTAGGAAGAAAAGATAAGTATACAGTGAGTATATACAAAGTGATAGGGTCGAAGGTAGAAGGTTTATGCACCAGCCAATGAGGACTCCATTCAGCTTTGGGGAGTGGGTGTTACTTAGATCTTCTCCAGAGCTGATGATGTCTCAGCTATCTTGAGGGACAGAGAGGAGTTTTATCTAGATACTAAGGAACAGAATACACTAAGGTCCAGAGTCAAGAAAGCATGGCTTCAGAAGATCTGCAAATACAGAAACCCTTCATCCTTGTTGGAATGTAGAAGGCAAGCTGGCCAAAAATGAGAGTAACCCAGGAGTTTGGACAGTTTAATGTCCAGCACTTCTGAACCTTTCTATGTTGAACAAATAGTTGATTTACTCACACCTGTAAACCTTACTTACACTCTGGGAGGCTGGTGGATTACCTGACCTCAGGAGTTGGAGGCCAGCTTGATCAAAAGTGAGACTCCATCTCTAAAACATAGCTGGGCATTATGGTGGACACCTGTAGTCCCAGCTACTCGAGAGGCTGAGGCAGGGGATTGTTTGAGCCCAGGGCTTCAAGGTTGATGTGAGCTGTGGTGTCACGGCACTCTACCCAGGGCAACAAAGTGAGAGAAGAAAAGAAAAAAGACAGGAATATAATATCTGGGATGTTCAAAGGACACATTGAAATTTGCTAGAAAAATACTTCCTTTTAAGTAAAGCATGTAAGAACTATTAATAGTAGTCAATTCACATATGAATTATATTTTTACTAGTCATTAAGCACAAAACAACTTTGCATACACCATTTTATCTGTACTAGAGAAGGAAAAATACTGAATATCCAGTGGTATCTATAGTAGTATAACTGGTATGTGCTGGTGAAGAGTAAGAGCCCTGGTGGGAAGATATAGTGAATATAGTGTCACAGTGCCACAGGCATCTATTCTTTGTCATACTCATTAAGTTCTTAAACTTTTATTATAAGTAGGGTGGTGCCTGTGGCTCAGTGAGTAGGGCATCGGTCCTGTATACCGAGGGTAGTGGGTTTGAACCTGGCCCCGGTCAAATTGCAACAAAAAATAGCTGGGTGTTGTGGCAGGCACCTGTAGTCCCAGCTACTTGGGAGGCTGAGGCAAGAGAATCGCCTAAGCCCAAGAGCTGGAAGTTGCTGTGAGCTGTGATGCCTCAGCACTCTAACGAGGGAAATGAAATGAGACTGTCTCCAAAAAAAAAAAAAATTTTTATTATAAGTAAATAATTATTGCTAGGTGCCTGTGGCTCAAGCAGCTAAGGCGCCAGCCACGTACACCTGAGCTGGTTCGAATCCAGCCTGGGCCCGCCAAACAACAATGATGGCTGCAACTAAAACATGGCCAGGCATTGTGTTGGGCGCCTATAGTCCCAGCTACTTGGGAGGCGGAGGCAGGAGACGCGCTTGAGCCCAGGAATTGGAGGTTGCTGTGAGCTGTGATGCCACATCACTCTGTCCAGGGGGACAGCTTGAGGCTCTGTCTCAAAAAAAAAAAAATAATAATAATTCCATAAGTGAAATGATGTATGAAATGTTCAACATGTTATGTAGCTAGTAAAAATCGGAAATACTTCAACACCTGTTGTTAAAGAAATTATTTAACTATCACTGTAAAGAAATAGTGAGAGTCATTGAAGATTATAATGCAGATTATAAGGATGAAGATAAGTAATGAGATTATTATGTAAATTGTAGGTGTGCTCTTAGTGCAAATACAACTTGCATACATGTGGAAGGCAATATTCATTGGTGAGATGCTGAATAGCTTTTAAAAAATTCTAAAAGTTTGCTTTTACTCTTAATAATAGTACTTCTCATTAAATAGAAAATAAAAGACAGCCACCTGATGCGATTATGTTATCAGGTGCCATTTGGTGGCTCATTACCTCATACATTTGTTTTTGTTTGGTTTGGTTTTGTTGAGGATAGACACATGTAATAATTCATTACCATTTCTTAATAATGTATTTTTTAATCACTTCTTCTCTTTTTAGCTTTCTGTGGTAAGAAATGCTTCGTCAGAGACAAAACCTGAATCAAAATATGTATCGCTCATCACATCGTACCAGCCATTTGTTCTAGAGAAGGAGAAGGCGATCTGTGAAGAGCAGTTGTCCCCAGGAATTTCAGGCATGCGTCCTGAGGACAGTTTAGGAGAAGCAGGACACACTGAAGAGCCTTCCAGTGAAACGGAAGTGGTGACTGTCGTAGAAAACATTTCTGACATGGACCCTGGCAGCCTCCTGACTCCGATAAAAAGAGAGGATTCTGAACCCTGCAGTGTCACTGTAAACTCTTACCACTCCAGGAATGGTTCTGACAGTGGCCATGTGGAGTCAGAGGGCTTATTATCTGACTCAGAATTCCCACCCAATGACCAAACTGAAATAACTACAGAAGGACAAGAGTCTGTAACACCCAGAAAAGCCCCCATCTCTTTTGGTTATGACAAGCCACACGTGCTAGTGGAGCTGCTTGTGGATGACAGTGGGAAGGAATCCTTCATTGGTTATAGATTTGCAGCAGATTCTAAACAGTGTTCATGAGATCAACCAACTTCGAAGAATCTGATCTTCCTGGAACAGTTTTTCCACTTTGATTTCCTGAAAAGATCATGATCTGAGAAATTGTATGTTAGTTGATATTACCCATATGGAGTGTCTTGGTTTAGAGAAAAGTGAAAAGAGGTATGGATTTGGTCTGAAGATTATAAAGACTTTTAAAAGTGAAAAGAGGTCGGATTTGGTCTGAAGATTACAAAGACTCTTTTTAAAAAGCAAACCATAGCCAGGCATTGTGGCGGGTGCCTATACTTCCAGCTACTTGGGAGGCTGAGGCAAGAGAATCACTTAAGCTTAAGAGTTTGAGGTTGCTGTGAGCCGTGACACCATTGCACTGTTACTGAGGTCAACATAGTGAAACTCTGTCTCAAAAAATAAATAAGTAAGTAAAAAGCAAACCAGAAAAGACAGTGTAGCTTGTAAAATGTCCATATAGATGGATACGAGTTTCTGGTTTACAGTAACACTTTGTAGTACCTCTGGTTCCTATGGGCACAAGTCCTTTCTGGCCACTTAAAGATATATAATGAATTTTTTATCTTTGCTGTTCCTTAGTATGGTATTTGTTTTGATAAGCATAGATACACAACATTTGGAAATTCTGAAATATAGAGGATTAAACATCATACTACAACAGCCACCAATATCATAACTCGTCTGAGGAATTACTGAGAACAAGACATTCTCCTGGCAAGCTTGGAAATCTCTTGTAACTTGGAAGGCAAGCCCTGCAACACTGAAAGCTTTTCAAAAATGGGACTTAAAGTCTAATTCTAACTAATAGAATTAATAGAGCGTGTATATATTTTTAACGAAACTTTACATTTAGAGACTTTTGTAAATAAAATTTTTTAAATTCATTTTTGTGTTCATTTATTCAGGCACTTAGGCAGTCTTTCATAGTTAACCAGAATATTTTTTATCCATTGCTTGTTTCCATGCATTAATACTATAGAATTATTTTCTGCCAGTTGATATTTAATTTTTAAAACAATTCTAAAAATAATTATGTCTTTAAAAAATGGTCATTTTATGTCTACATTTCAGATTTAGTATCCAGCATGCAGAACACTATTCTAAGTGATTTGGGAAGAAAAAATTTCGCTGTAGAGCATGTGTATTGAGGATTCTTCTAGCATAAAGATAGTGATCAAAGACCTGGGGGGCCATGAAAGAGCCTTGAGAAGTGTGTGGTGTGGGAAGAAAATCCCCAGTGAGAGGCAAATCAAGACTTAATATATGTATCCATGTTATGCAGTTCTTGGCTTTACTAAGAGGATAGAAATATCCTCTTAGATTGACATAAATTAATGGACCAAAACAGTAAATATAATTTACATGAGTAAATTATCAAATTGTGGAAAAATAATTCTCTCACATAGAAAATGCAAATTAAAATGAGATACTATTCCTTTTTTTTTTTTTTTTTTTAAGAGACAGTCTCACTCTGTCGTCCTCAGTGGAGTGCAGTGGTGTCACAGCTCACAGCAACCTCCAGCTCTTGGGCTTAGGCGATTCTCTTGCCTCAGCCTCCCGGGGCCCCACCACAATGCCCAGCTATTTTTTTGTTGCAGTTTGGCCAGGGCTGGGTTCAAACCCGCCACCCTCGGTATATGGGGCCAGCACCCTACTCACTGAGCCACAGGCATCGCCCAAAATGAGACACTATCTGTCAGTGAAAAGAGTAGTAGTAAGTCCTGGTGTCCTTTGCAGTGAAACTAGTATATTCATTTGTTTTGGGGGGGGGAAGGGTAGTGTCCAATGAATTGCTTTTCAAACTAATTCTAGTACTGGTATAAAACAAGGAGTAAAACAAATGAAATAATATCTGACTCAAGGAGTTTGTATTTTTAAAAATCCAACAAATTAAATTGAAAAAAAAAACCAGAATGAAGTTTTCAAAGATAAAAGGAGAGAATGAGACATGATTTTTTTTTTTTTTGAGACAGAGTCTCACTGTGTTGCCCTGGGTAGAATGCTATGGCATCATAGTTCACAGCAACCTCAAACTCCTGGGCTCAAGTGATCCTCTTGCCTCAGCCTCCCAAGGAGTTGGGATTACAGGCACTTGGCATAAGGTCTGGCTATTTTTAGAGATGGGGTCTTGCTCTTTGCTCAGGTTCATCTCAAACCCATGAGCTCAAGCAATACTCCTGCCTCGGCTTCCCAGAGTACTAGGATTATAGGTCTGAGCTACCACGCTCAGCCCCAAGATGTGAATTTTTTTTTTTTAAGACAGTCTTACTATGTCGTCCTCAGTAGAGTGCTGTGGCATCACAGCTCACAGCAACCTCCAACTCTAGGGCTTAAGCAGTTCTCTTGCCTCAACCTCCCAAGTAGCTGGGAATATAGGCGCCCGCCACAAAGCCCAGCTATTTTTTGTTGCAGTTGTCATTGTTTAGCTGGCCCAGGCCAGGCTCAAACCCACCAGCCTCGGTGCATAATGGCTGGCACTGTAACCACTATGCTATGGGCGCCAAGCCTTGAAAATTTTTTAAAGTAGAATACATAACTATAAAATCTGATTCCTTGAAAAAAATTTAAATAAGTAGCAAATTTTGTAAAAATAAAACAAAGGAGAAAATAATTATTCAAAATAGGAAGTTATAAAAGGGAAACCATAGAAACCGGGGAGATTGAATAAACCATAAAGAAGTAACTTAACACTGTGGGAACAAATTTAAGAGCAAGAATGAAAAGGATACTCTTCTAGAGCAAATATGCTTTGCAGAAACTGAGCCTAAACAAGATAGGAAATCTAAACAGACTATACCATAGATACATTAGAATTGGAAAACTACCAAAGAAATACCACTCCTGTGTGGCCTAACTCCCCACCTCCACCCCCAGAAAGGCACCCCAATTTCTTAGAGAAATCTATCCCATCCTGAGGAAGCAGATAATCCCGGGTCACATAGATTAATTTATCCAGCTAGCACTTTGGCACCATATGAATTTGCAAAGACCAGAGTTGCCCACTTGTCCTTGACTAACCTTGTGCACCAGAGAATCTCAGCCCCTTCCTCAGGACTCGCATTCTAGATCATAAAAAGAAAAAAATGTTCCAGTTCTTGTAGGATAAATCTTACAAATCCATCTCAGCTACTAATATCACTTTCCTTTTTACTGATTCATTGGATATGTGGTAAATGCCCAACTCTGTCCTACATGCTAGGGATGAAGCAATGAACAAAACACACAACATCCCTGACCTCATGGAGCTTATGTTCTAGCAAAGGAGATAGACAGCAAGAATAAAATAAAACAGCCTATCAAATGATAAGTTATGGAGAAAAGTTAAGCAGATGAAGGAGCCAGGAGATCTGGAGAAAGAAGTGCTTTTAGGTGGTCATGAGGAATTCCCTAAGAGTATAATATTTGAGCAGAGACGTGAAGGTGAGACAATGAGCCTGGACACCTCAAGAAGAGCATCCAAGCAGAGGGGACAGTGCTAGTGTTTAGATGCTCCCGGCACATGCTAGAAATAGCAAAAAGGCCATCCAGGCAGAAACACTGTGAATTAGGAGGAGAATTGTAGGAGATGGCTATAAAGGTAACCAAGGGCCAAGCTCTACAGAACCTAGTAGGAGACTATAAAAATTCTGATTTTTATTCTGAGTGAGATGGGAAGACATCAGAAGGTTCTGAGCAAATGGTTCTAATCTGACATTTAATAGGAACACTCCGCCTGAAGCAAAGGACAGTTGCAGAGGCAGGGAGACGAGTGAGGAGGCTATGCCCACAGCCCATGCAAGAGGTGATGGTAGCAGGAATCCAAATGGGTGGAGTGGAGGAGACAAAAACCAGTTGGATTCTTACTAAATCATGAAGATCTTTCCATGGTCAAAACAATACACTTGAATAAGCTAGCACATGGGCATGATTGAAGCTATCCAATAGGGTTTTCAAGGTCAATAAAAGACCTTGGTCAAGAGCAATCAAAGTGCTGGGCATGGTGACCTGTAGTCCTAGGACTCTGGTTGGCCTATGCTGGTGGATCTCCTGAGCTCAGGAATTTGAGACCAGCCCAAGAAAAGCGATACTCCATCTCTAAAAAAATAGCAGGGGGTCGTGGCAGTTGCCTGTAGTCCCAGCTACTCAGAAGGCTGAAGCAAGAGAATTGCTTGAGCCCAAGATTTTGAGGTTGCTATGAGTTCTAACACTACAATGCTCTATCAAGGGCAACAAAGTGAGACTCTGTCTCAAAAAAAAAAACAAAAAGAGCAAAATCAATAGCATCTTTTGTGCAGAAAAATAAGAATAGAAAAGGTTGGCTTGGTGCCTATAGCACAGTGGTTACGGTCACATACATCCAGGCTGGTGGGTTCGAACCCAGCCCGGGCCAGCTAAACAACGACAACTGCAACAACAACAACAACAAAAATAACCGGGTGTTGTGGTGGACGCCTGCAGTCCCAGCTACTTGGGAGGCTGAGGCAAGAGAATTGCTTAAGCCCAAGAGTTTGAGATTGCTGTAAGTTGTGACACCACTGGCACTCTACCAAGGGCAATATAGTGAGACTCTGTCTCAAAAAAAAAAAAAAATAGAAAAGGTTAATTTAATGAAGTTCTAAGTCCTCAGAATGGAGATTTAAAATAATGTATTAGTGTTCATAGTCCAAATATTAATCAATTAATTGTTCAGATCAGCCATTGTGCTTATTACCTGTGTTTTAATAATAAAGTTCCTCCCCACCCTAGCCCCCGAATTCAGGTTCACAAAATATTTTGAACTACATGTCAGTTATTTTCAGAATGCAGAACTACCTAAAGGTCACTGATATCACTCTGTGCCTGTACTAAGGTCCCAGTGAGTAAGAAAGAACAAGTCATTTCCCCTTTGTTGGTCCTACAGACGTGTAGTGTTCCATAGGTTCTGAGGGAGATAAAGCTGGTATTCAAGTTATAATTCATGATGAACTTTTTCAAAGATGCCTAGCTGCATAGAGAATCATAGAATTAGGGAAAGAGCCTGGAACAGAAACATAATCCATCAGACTCCTCTTGGGTGAAGGCCACCAACATAATACTGAACACTCATTAAACACTTCCCTGAAGAAGGATGAGGAACATGTGGTCTTTGCCACCAAGACCTGGCTGAGGAAAACAAGGCCAGCTCTGTGAGGGCTGGCTCTGCCATCTTGTTCTTTTGTGCATCCCTGATGCCTACCAAGTGCCTGGCAGACAGCAGAGATGCTCGACAAATATCTGTTTGAGTGAATAAACAACTAGAGGAATGAATGGCCAAATCTTCTTTGACATGATTCTATCCCTTTATGGAATGGATATTACAGGTGAAGAAGAATGCAATCGTGATTTACAATGCTCCTCAGGCTCTGAAGTCAGCCAGATCTGATTTCACCCCCCACTTTGTCTCTTCTTGCTACAGAGCCTTGGTCAAGTTCTCCTAGCTTCTCTGTGTCTCCGTTCCTTCACCTGTATTATGAGGGTGTCAATATCTATCTCCCAAGCTTACTCAGAGAATTAACTAAGATAAAGAGAGGAAAGACTTTAACATAGTGTCATGTAGTTATTAGGTCTTATTATTAACCCTAAAGTGGCATTAAAATTGCCCAAAGGACTTTTATAAAGATGACATCTTATAGATAAATGTTTTAAATAGTCTTTTTGGTCATGAAAAGTTTTAAATATATAGAAAGTTAGAGAGAATAATAATAAACTACCATGTGCCAGAGACCCGGTTTCAGGAATTATTGATTCATAGCTGGTCACTGCTTTTCTCAATCCCTTGTATTGTTTTGGAACAAATCCCAGGCATTATGCCATTTACTCTGTAACATTCCAACGCGTATCTTTCTAACCTTTGGGGACACAGGCAGGAAGATTTCTTTTTGTTGTTGTTGTTGTTTGTTTCTTGAGACAAAGTCTTACTCTGTCACCTTGAGTAGCGTGCTATGACATCATCATAGCTCACAGCAACCTCAAACTCTTGGGCTCAAGCAATCCTCTTGCTTCAGCCTCCCAACTAGCTGAGACTATAGGCACATGCCACCTTGCCAGGCTAGTTTTTTCTATTTTTAGTAGAGACAGAGTCTCGCTCTTGCTCAGGCTGGTCTTGAACTCTAAAGCCCAAGCAGTCCACTTGTCTTAGCCTCGTAGAGTGCTAGGATTACAGGCATGATCTACTGCTTCTGGCCCTAAGGCAGGAGGATTTCTTGAGGTCGGGGATCCAAGACTAGCCTGAGCAAAAGCAAGACCTATCTCTACAAAAAAAGGAGAAAACTGAAAAATTAGCCAAGCATGAAAGCCTATGCTTATAGTCCCAGGTACCTAGGAGGCTGAGGCAAGAGGATCACATGAGCCATGAGTTTGAAGCTACTGTGAGCTATGAACATGCCACTGAACTGTAGCCCATGCAACAGAGTGAGACCCTGTCACAACAATAATAATAATAATAACTAAAATCCCATATCACACTTTAAAATAATTAATAATGATTCCTTAGTTAGATAACTTATTGGCCTGCTGAAAGCCACAGAAGAAAAGAAGAAGAGAATCAAATCTTTACAAGGCAGAGGCTTAAGTATGTTGTCTCCAGACCAAACACAATGGAGGTACCCACTCCATATGAGCACGGCGACTCCCTGCTAAGTGGGGGAGTGGAGGGGTGGGGAGGCAAGGGGAAGGCAGGGAAGGAAGCCAACATTTCATGCCTGATGCAAGGCTGAGCAGAGATCCCCATAACTGTAGTCTTCTTATTTACCACACTAAATACGGTTCCCTTGAAATAATTCTGCACAAATTGTTCCATTTCTAAGTTGACGGGAATCTAATTTTATCTTTTCATCTACCTTGAGGTTTGTTGGCAGAGTTGGCTTTTGCTCAGGTCCTATTACACAATTAGAGCCCATCGAATCGTGACAGGACTGGTTTGGTTTCTGAAATTTAACACAGCACAGAAGAACCTCATGCAATTTTCCCTTATTTCTTCTTCATATTCACTACCATGGTGGAAACTCCATTTTCATTTACTGCTGCTCTACTTATACAAATTTGAGTTAAGATATTTTCATTACCCTTTTCTCTGAAACTGGGACCCATTTGGTTCCTTCAAGATGAGATCTACTGGTATTGAGAGCATAGAGCATAAAGAGTTCAAACCCAGATTACCATCCCCCACCTAGAAACCAAAGTCAATGCAAAGTCTAAGTTCCGTGAACATCATCAGGGAGTAAGTGAATCATGACGCTAAAAAGGCTGGAAGCTAGGGAGTACCAAAGAGGTGAAAAGCGAACACAAGATGTGCTGTGCGTTTCTTCTTTCAAAGCAGACACGACCTGATGAGCAATGAAACCTTCACGTGGAGGAGGTAAGGAGTCTGGATTCAGAAATCTGACCTAGCACGAGGGCTCCGGAAAACCTGGTGTTATCCTCACAAGCCTTTCCATAAAGCTCTGACTTCAGAAAGCATGTATCATATCTGTCCTCAAATAACTGTGATATGAATTTGTTATGTGACAGTGGTAGTGGCCTGGTCCACTGGGATCTGGTTTCTGGGGGGAATTCTTCACAGGCCCTGTTCCAAGACGCTTTCATCAGGAATGAAGAGATTTCCCCCTAGAAGCTCTGAGCTCCACTCAAGTTTTTGCAGTTCTCACCCAAGGATCAAGAACTGTTGTCCACAGGGGCTGGCCGTGGGGTGGGGATGGAGGGTCTATACCTGAGAACAACTCCTCTGCTCCTGTCTTTGCACAGAAGAGCATCCTTCCCTCTCTCTTGGCAGACTGCCTGCCCCACCCAGCAGCACCTTTCCCTGGCCTTTCAGCTCTTCCATCCTTCCCCCTCTCTTCCTACACGCTAGTCTTGGCTAATCATCATGGGGGAAGATGGGCAGCAGCAAGGCTTTGTAAGTTGGCTTCTGAAACTTCGTCTCCCACTTCAAAAGGAGAAAAAAGAGACAGAGAAGGAGGGATGATAGAAGCCACAATCCTCCCATAGCTCTTTCTGGTCTCCTGGCCCCTTTAGATGCAAGCTTCAGTAAGACAGGGCCAATGTCATTCTCATTTGCTGCTGCCTCCTTGCTTCTAAGAACATGCCTCGTTTATGGTACGGCTGCAAATATTTGGTAAGTGTTAGACATGGATGGATACTGACCAGCAACCATTACTATTTTTTGCTAAAGGTGCTCTTCTATTGAGAGCTTGAAAAAGACCATACAAGAGGAAACAGAAGCCAGGCTGCATTTTCTCTAAAGAACCCATTTCTTCAGCAACACAATATTTTTTATGATTTTCGTGTGTAATGATGTATAACTTTAGTGGTACGAAACACATGTAGTAAAAAAAAAAATTGGTAAGAAAAATGATATAATGAATGAATCATGGACAAAGGCAGATGACCTACTTCAATCAGATTTTAAAGAAGATACGAAAAAGGGCTAAAGTAGCTCAAAATAAATGTCTTCCACATTTATCCTTTTAAGGAATCGTTTGGTTTGACAGGTTCAATAACTGTATCCAGATTACTAGAAAATGGGGGGTGGGAATGGAAAGAGTGGACCCCAGGACTACCATGGAAGAGGAGGCCGAAGAGTGTGGCAGGGAGCCCACTCCCTGTTGGGAGGGCAACATCCCAGCATTTTCAGCTTTCTCCGGTGGGCAGCATCTGATACTTCTGGCAGCAGATCAAGACCCTGCTTTCCGATGGCAGACCTTCTTGTTGTTTTGTATTCATCAATCCCAACTTAGGGTCACCCTGTCGATGCTGTGCACACAGCTGGAAATAACTCCAGGGAGATGCAAGTGGGGAAGCAAGACAGGGAGTACTTTGTCAATGGTGAGCAGTCTGAGCTGTAGACAGAAACAGTCTATAGCTCAGCCCTCCCACCATGGAAGAGGAGGCCAAAGAGTGTGGCAGGGAGCCCTGAGAGCCACAAGGGGGCAAGATGGTGCAAAGCTCCCAGGGAGGTTAGTTGGGGAGCAAAGGAGGAATCCATGAGATTCCACCTGCTTTGAACCACTGCCAGGGCCTCTGATAGCTGCAACTGCCAAGCACATTATTCAAAATCACCTTGTTGGCCAAGTCCCAGGCCCTGGCAGCCTCTCTACCTCCTGGGGACAGATTCTTCCTAAGGCCCCAAGAGTCGTTTCACTGGCGTGCGACTTGCACAATCACTGCCCTGCCCTGCCCTTCAGGTCTACCCATCTTTGGTGTCTTGCCTTCCCACAGCCAAGGAAGCCCCAACTAAAACAAGCGTTCCACATAAAAGTGACTTACAGCAAATTTTTTTTTGAAATGATTCTTATAATTGTCCTAAAATAATGTAGTATACTAATAAAATAAATTGTAATTGCAGCAAGGAACCCTTTGCCTTTGGTTAAACCCAAGAGGGATGTTCTGCTTAAGGATTTGATAGTTTCCTCTTCTGTCTTGAGCTGTCCCTCTTATTGAAGGGAACACTGGTTTCCTGACCACTCACACCAGCGACCATGATGCCTAAACATTGCTTTCTAGGCTTCCTCGTCAGTTTCTTCCTGACTGATGTCGTAGGTAAGTGTTTCTTTTCTTTTTCATTGCTCACACCTTTCTCATCTGATTCTGATCAAAGGACTATTAGAAATGGCACTGGCACTTTGGGGGGCTTTGTAGTAACGTCAATTTTTTTATGTTGCTAAATGATCAGAGCAGGCATGGGCTAGTTTCTCTCTGCAACTTGAATAACTTGTCATGTACTTAATGAGTACTTGCTAAAGAAGAGGTTCTGGTGGGTGCCAGAGGCTTCATACAGGACAAATGTACATCCTCTCTCTCTTGAAGGGACACAGTAACATAGTGTTTATAAGTATGGGTTCCTAAGATAAACTGTCAGTCTTAATTTCGGCTCTGTCATTTACTATCTAGAAGAACTTGGGCAATTTACATAACACTCCTGTGCTTCAATTTCCTCACTACTAGAATGGAGATTGTAGGTCATTGTGAAGATTAAATGAGTCCATATGCACCAGGTGCTTAGAGAAGTGTTTGGCACAGAAGAGGGACCATACACAACGCGTGAGAATTTGTTGCTGGTATTCACAAAGAGCTCTTCCAGAAAGTAGAGAGAGTGTCCCATCCTCACAGCTTTCCTCCGAGCAAGGCCATTAGAATTCCGAGTTAGCAGATGGGTACCTCTCAGTATACGTAGCTCAAATCACTTCCCAAGACAACACCCTAGTCTGGCGACTGATACAGAAAAGTAATTCAAGCCTCTATCCTCCAGAACTGTGAGGATTTGAGTAGAATATACCTTTAGTCCTTGGTAACTACAGGGACTCATTTAGCAAAATGTGGCAGGAATTCAAGCACTACCAAAACAACCCTGGCTCTGCATCTTCCCAGGCCTGTAACTTTGGGTAAGATCCACAACTTTAAACCTCAGCTTCCCCATCTGTAAAATGGAGGAATAAAATACTTACCTTACCTGATGGTTGTGGGAGTGAAACAAGTTATAAAGCTTTGAGCACAGTGCCTGGTATTAGTTAATGTTCACATACAGTCAATGTTCAATGAAGGTCAGCCAGAGGAGAGGGAGGGAGGCAGGAGGAGGAGAAAGAACATCCTTGGCCTCTAACTGCTGTGCTTCTCCCAGAGCTTTGCTCCTGGTTTTCTGGTGTCAGGAAAAAGCAGGCTACGGAGTCAGACTACCAGGTACAAAATCTACAAAATTGCCTTTACCTTTTGCAGCTGGACAAGTTTCTTCCCATCTCCAAAGCTTTTACTCTGTAAAAGCAAGACCACAATGCATAGTCCTTTTCTCACGGAAGAGCTGAGCAGATTAAATAAATTAACGAAGACAGGGCGGCACCTGTGGCTCAGCGAGTAGGGTCCCGGTCCCATATACCGAAGGTGGTGGGTTCAAACCTGGCCTCGGCCAAACTGCAAAACAGAAAAATAGCTGGGCGTTGTGGCAGGCACCTGTAGTCCCAGCTTTTCGGGAGGCTGAGGCAAGAGAATCACCTAAGCCCAGGAGTCGGAGGTTGCTATGAGCTGTATGATGCCACGGCACTCTACCAAGGGTGAGAAAGTAAGACTCTGACTCTACAAAAAAAAAAAAAAAATTAACGAAGACAGAAGCCCCTCAGTGCCTGGTGCAGAGTGAGTTGTTACTATTATCGATGATGGTGATAGTGGTGTTGGTACAAAAATGAGAAAAGAAATCTATAGACAGAGACATAAAAGGCATTGCACCTTTTATCTTCACATTAGCAAATCAGCTCTAGGCAGGTCATTAGGAAGGTGTGCCTGCCATCTCTTGAGAACTTCCAGGATTTTTATGTACTAAATGTAATTGATCAGGTAGTGATCTGGTAAGCAGAACCAATTGTGACAATAAACTCTTTCCGAGTACACAACACCATTTGATGCACCAAAGGAAGTTCCCAAAATAAAAATATAAGCAAATGATGTTTTATGCTATTTGATTGGTAAGAATAAATACTTGAGGAAACAGTCTTAGTTGGTGGAAAATAACAAATCTTAAAAGTTCAGAGCCTAGACCATGGGCTTGAGAGTATTGTCCTCCATCTCAATAAGGCAATACTTGAGCAAAGACTTGAAGGGGATGGAGAACTAAGCAATGTGGGAGTTCAGGAGAAGGGAAAGGCCAGTGCAGAAACCCTAGGGTGGGGTCATGGGCCACCATGGAACAGGAGAAGGAGACTGCTCTGGAGACAGAGGTGGCAGGAGGGTGAAAGAGGTGAAGTCAGAGAGAAAACAGGTCTGTTCCTTGATTCCTTCTCTTTCTGCCCAACTTCTTATCCCTTAACAGAAACTTTGGACCCCAAAATAAAGTTTTGTGGAAGGCCTCTTATGTCCCTGGTAAGGTGAGGCCATCTGTGCCACATGATTTCAGGAAGACAGCACAAGCCATACCAATGCAAAATTATCCCCTCTCCTGCCATGACTGCTCTGAGAAACACTAGGCTTCAAGGGATGTTGTAACATAGTGTTTACAAGTGCAGGCTCCTAAGCGAAACTGCCAGGGTCTGAATTTCAACTCTGTCATTTACCACCACAGGGTCTTGGGCAATTCACCTGAATGATGATATTTGGGTGCTTGGAGCCAAGATGCAGGCAGGTAAATAGAGCCATTCAGGAGTGAGATAGCAAAGGCAGACCTACCTGCAAGAAGGGCCCAGAGATAGAGCAAGAACCCTAGAAAAGAGGAACCACGTGCTAAGCTGAGGTCCTGGAGCGAGAACTGACCCCAGGCCAGCTTAGCCTCAGCATAGTACTAATACAGTGGCTCCTGGGAAGACAGATGAGTGGTCTTAGTGAGGGTCTTGCTTCTCCGTCATTGTATCCTATCTTGTCACAATTTGGGAGTGAAATAAAGGCAATATTTTTTCACTGTTATTTACTTCCTCTCCAGTGTGGGGAATAGGATGTAAGTACCTTTTTATAGTCTGAAACACATCATTCTGAGACTCCAACTTTGCATCAAAATCATTGCATGGAAGATCCATAACGTTGATTTCCAGGCTCCTCCTCCCGTTCCTGCACTCAGAGCAACTACTTTAGGGAAACCTGAGGCAGGAGTTCCAGTAACAAGAGCGGCTAGGAACAGTGGTGCTCATATCAACGTTCTGTGTTTCTCCTTCTCTTATTTTAGGAACTCAGCCAGCCCATGAATCTCTGAAGCCTCGGCGGGTGCAATTTCAGTCCCGAAATTTTCACAACATTTTGCACTGGGAGCCTGGGAAGGCACTGATGGGCAACAGCAGTATCTACTTTGTGCAGTACAAAAGGTAAGGAAACCGAGTTTCCTGCAGCTGATAGAGACGACCTTTGGGAAAGCACATTCTAGAATGCAGTGGAATGTTAGGATCTGAGCTTTTTTTGTTGTTGTTCAGCTTTAGAGGGCAGAGAAGAAGAAGAGGTCAGGACAGAAGAGACTTGTCTCCTCTGAACTCTGCCTGGGGACTCAACATGATGATGTATGGCCTGTTGGGCACTCTTCAGCCCTGGTGCACCCAGCACCGAGGCCTTACAGGTCAACCTTGGCCTTCACTGCAGTGGCCAGCATGCGGTGGGCTCTCAGTACAGATTTGTCCAATGAGTGCTGGAAGCCACTTGTCTGGCATAATAGCAACTACTCAGCTTGTTATGGAAACTGCAAGGGGGTTGCAACATAGATCCATTCGCTCACCGCACAAAGATCCAATTATTGAGATAATGAAGATTGCCAAAGAAGGAAGGGATGTTAATGAGGAAGGTATCTGTTGGGAGAACTCCGTGTAGAAATGATCTCTCAAATCCGACTCCCCAACCAACAGAGATCACAGGGATTTTTAAGGAGGGACCACAAGGCTTGGGGCAGGTCATAAGTGGATTCTCGGCATCAGGAATCTCCTGCAGGGGCCTTCAGAATCTCAAATGCTTTGTCCTGTAAAAAGTTCTGTCATTTCTGGGAAACAACTCAAAAAGGTCAAGTAGTTAGTTAAGGGAGATTATTAAAAAAAAAAAACATACAGAGGTCATTGAAATTTGTTCGTAGAGCTGGTTACAAGTTAAAGTGAACTAGTTGAAAAAAGACGTGGCAAGTTTAATTTAAAGGTGATTTTTAGAGTGGATTTGCTGGGCAGCGCCTGTGGCTCAGTGAGTAGGGTACCAGCCCCATATACCAAGGGTGGCCAGTTCAAACCCAGCCCTGGCCAAACTGCAACATAAAATAGGTGGGTGTTGTGGCAGGTGCCTGTGGTCCCAGCTACTAGGGAGGCTGAGGCAAGGGAATCGCCTAAGCCCAAGAGCTGGAGGTTGCTGTGAGCTGTGACGCCACAGCACGCTACCGAGGGCGACAAAGTGAGACTCTGTCTCTAAAAACAAATAGAGTGGATTTGCTATTCGCAAAGTGCTTTTCTGAGACTGATGACTCCTGTAAGCAGCGGCGGGAGCACAGCAGGCAGCTGCATGCACCTCTTGTGCCATCTCCAGGCTGGTCCTGCCAGATCGTTGCCAGAACTCAGATATAATCTACTCCTTTCCATATCTAGGCCTGGAAACAGACACTCCTGATTTGAAAATAGCAGCTTTCTCCACTCACACATTTCCTGGTTTTTTTTTTTTTTTTTAATCTCTTCCTCCTCTGACATACTTTGAAATGCTGGCTGAACATAAGACAGGAGATAGAGTTTAACTGTCATGGGTTTTCAGTATAAATTCAGAAAATAAGATGCAGATAGGGGTAAAAGAGCAGTTCATATTCCACAATTTCAGCCATGTCCCTATAGCATGGGACCCAGGTCATATTGTCCTATTAATTTCAGAAGAAATAGCTCTAGAAGATTTTCAGTCTTTAACTGCTATGGTTTCTATGTATTTTTGTGAAGCAACTATAAAATTTATAAGTCTCTGCAATAAGCATTTCTCTATTACAAAAATAGCTTTGGGGGCAGCACCTGTGGCTCAAGGAATAGGACGCCAGCCCCATATACCAGAGGTGGCAGGTTCAAACCCAGCCCCCGCCAAAAATATAAGAAAAATAGCTTTGTACAGAGCTGAAGATGCTTTTAGCACATAGGATATAGAGACTGATACTTCTTTATACTTTCCTTAGGCTGTAAAAATAGGTTGAAAGTGGATCGATTTGTGGTCCAAAATAAAAAGTAGATTAGAAGTGATTTCATCATGAAGCTAATGAAGATTAAACTTCAGGGCCTCATGGAAGAATGTTCCATTTGCTTTTTTTTGGGTTTTTTTTTTTGAGGCAATGTCTCCTTCTGTGACCCAGGGTGGAGTGCATATCTCACTACAGCCTTGAACTCCTGGACTCAAGTGATCCTCCTGCCTCAGCCTCCCAAAGTGCTTCATGCCCAGCATGTAACTCTTTTGCTTAAAGTTGCTATGGTTTGAGTTGGTCTCCACTAAAACTCCTGTTGACATTTGGCCCCACTGTGACTGTGTTGGGAAGAGGGGCCTAGAGTGAGGTCGGGTCCTGAAGGCAGATCCTTCATGATTGGCTAGGCACCAATGTTGCCAGTGTAAGTGAGTTCTGGCTCTCAGGAGACTGGATTAGTTCCCAGGGCAGTGTTCCCACAAGAGTGGGTTGTTGCAAAGACGGGCACCCCTCCAGTTTTGCCTCTATACACATGTCCACGTCCCCTTGTCCTCTTACCACTGTGTTATAACACAGCATGAAAAGGCCTCGCCAGAAGCAGAGCAGACGCCGTGGCGTGCTTCTTCACAGCCTGTAGAACATGAGCTGAATAAACCTCTTTTCTGTATAAAGTCTTCAGGTGTTCTGTTATAGAGCGCCAAATGAACTAAGACAAAAGAGTATATAAATTTCAGACCCCAGGATACCTGGATTCATTCCTGTCTCTAAGGTATTTTCAGGAGCAGAAGGCAGATTTATAATTTTGAAAACTCACTTTGGTTGTATCGAGTTCATGGGATATACTGTTAATATCTGTCCCATTTAGGTTAGGAAAAAAAAAGTCCTAAAAGTCAGTCATTACAGTTAAGTTAAAGACAGTGTCACATCAATAAATAACACTTTTTTTTTTTTTTTGCAGTTCAGCAGCGATTGGGTTTGAACCCGCCACCCTCGGTATATGGGGCCAGCGCCGTACTCACTGAGCCACAGGCGCCACCCAATAAATAGCACTTTTAAAACATCAAAGTATGCTCAATATCTGTTGATAGCTGGGGGATTATACCTGTAATCCTAGTACTCTGGGAGGCTGAGTTGGTCTCAGGAGTTTGAGACCAGCCAGAGCAAGAGCAAGACCCCAGCTCTACCAAAAATAGAAAAACTAGCCAGGTGAAGTGGCCCATGCCTATAGTCCCAGCTACTCAGGAGGCTGAGGCAAGAAGATTGCTCCAGCCCAAGAGTTTGAGGTTGCTGTGAGCTATGATGCCACAGTACTCTACCCAAAGAACAGAGTAAAACTCTGCCTCAAAAAAAAAAATCTGTTGTTGGCTGGCTCTAATCCTGATATAATGAAACTACTACTGTCATCACAGATTACAGAGGATACATATCAGCAATATTCCTCATGATAAGAGTGTAAAGTTCGATTTTAAGTCCTTTGACAAATATTTTGGAAAACCTTTCTGATTACCCTCTGATTTCTGCTTTGGACCCTTGGGATCTCAGGCTGAGTCAACTCACCTGCCTCTTCACCTCATGGTCTTTCTTCACAGGTGTCCCTCCCTCTCTCTCACCCTTTAATTACAGGAATCCCCATAGAGTGCTCACTACAACTTCCTCTCAATTTTCAATAAAAAGATGAATCATGTGTGTTGGGTAAGCATCCCCTGAGATGAAAAGTGGCGATGACTTCTCAGAATCGGCCACATTACTCAATAGAAAGCTGATGGGAAGTGGAGAAAAACCACAAAGAGTTGAAATCTTGGAAACATCAAAGATGTGGGGAGCAAGTACTCAAAAATGGAAGTTGATCCACACACCAACTTAGAAAGAATACAGAGCCTTAAAAACTAAAAACCACTGTGCTAGAGATTCCGGGAGGCATCAGAGTTGTTCATCTTTCAGCAAGACACCACTCTGGATAATGCTGTGATTTGAACGTGGCCCCCCAAAGTTTATGCATTGTGGCTGGGCTCACCCCCATAGTCCTAGCACTCTGGGAGGCTGAGAGCGGGAGGATTGCTTGAGGTTAGCAGGTCAAGACCAGCCTGAGTGAGCCCCCATCCCTACAAAAAATAGAAAAATCAGCTGAGCACGGTGCTGCTTGCCTGTAGTCCCAGCTACTTTGGAGACTGAGGCAGGAGGACCATTTGAGCACAGGAGTTTGAGGGTGCAGTGAGCTATGATGACGCCATGGTACTCTAGCCTGGACCACAGAGCGAGACCTTGTGTCAGCAACAACTGCAAAAAAGTTCATGTGTTGGAAACTTGATCCCCAATGCGACGATGTTGAGAGCTGGACCTTTGGGAGGAGATTGGGTCCTGAAGCCTGTGGGGATTGGATTAATCTATTCAGGATTAATGTCTTATTGCGGGAGTGAGTTAATCATCACAAAGTGAGTCTGATATGAAAAGCCAGTCTGGCCATCTCTCTTGAGCCCCCTCACCACACGACTCCTGTGCCACCTCAGGCCTGTGCAGAGTCCTCACCAGATTCAGCTCCTGGACCTTAGAACTGTAAAAATTAAATTTCTCTCACTTATAAATTACCCAGTCTCAGGTACTCAGTTTTAGCAACAGCAAACAGACTTAAGTTAACAAAAGAGGAATTTTTTAAAAGATGTTTAAGAGTAGCCATAAGCTTTCACGGTGGTACTGATAATGAGAGACAAGTTTCAGTAAGTGGCTCACACCTCCTAGCACTGTGGGAGACTGAAACGAGTGGTTCGCCTGAGCTCAGGAGTTCAAGACCAGCCTGAGCAAAAGCAAAAAAGTCTCCAGGAGCTGTGGTCGCATACCCCCAACTACTCTGGAGCTTAAGGCAACAGGATCACTTGAGCCCAAGAGTTTGAGGTTGCTATGAGCTATGACACCACAGCACTCTATCAAGGTCAGCAAAGTGAGACTCTGTCTCAAAAGAAAACAAAGAAAATAAAGACTGAAGAAACCGAAGACTCCTTCTGTAGACAAAAGGAACTCAGGTCTTTGTCTTTTCCCTCTTACAGGTATGGACAGAGACAATGGAAAAATAAAAAGGACTGCTGGGCCATTCAAGAACTTTTTTGTGACCTTACCAAAGAAACTTCAGATATCCAGGAACCTTATTACGGGAGGGTGAGGACAGCCGCAGGCGGGAGCCACTCTGGCTGGAGCATGACGCAGCGGTTCACGCCCTGGTGGGAAAGTGAGTTCCATGGAGCTCCTCTGTCTTTGCTCTTCTGCCCTTGACTTATGCTGCCTTGTGTTTCCTGAGGTCTACACCATCACGTCATTTGATCTAATTCTCAGAACAACTCCAGATGCTAGCTTTTATTACCTTCACTCTCAAAAAATCAAGCACAGAGACTTTAGTCACTGCTCAGGTGACTAAAGTCAAGGCCAAAAGTTTGAGGTTGAGAAGTTTGGCCAAGAGTCAGGCTGAGTATTCACGGCCTTAAGGACCCAAAGCAGAATTCGAATTCTGCTGCACCTAACTTCAGAGCCTTCACTTCATCATGTTGCCACACTCTCACCTTCTTTTTTAAAAAAAATATTTTTAGGCAACAGAAAAGAAGTCAGATTGCCCTACTTCTTCCCCAAACAGGAGGGTGAAGTTCTTGAAGATACTTATATTAGAAGAATTTTCTACTGAGGAATGTAAGAGTTGTAGTCATCTCCCCAAAAGAGGAGACCCCCAGGGCTCCTGACTCCCCATTTCTGAAGGATATTTCTTTCTCTTCTAGTTTAGTTCTAATCACAGACAAGTATCTTACAGTCTATCATAAAACTAACTGCCACCAACAGACTCTATATAAAATAGTAGAGAAAGGGAGAAAGAATCTGTTTGATGCTTATGTACTAAGACGTGCATAACAGAACCGAAAAGAAAAAATGAGTATTTACTATAATCTTCCTAATGGCAAACGAGTCATGAAGCTGTAATGAATATTCCTGACTTCTGCCCTCATTCTTAACTCAACATTCACTTTCTTTTCAGCCAGCACCTCAGTTCTTTATTCATGAGAAGTTTGAATCCTTTTGGTCTTTAATGTGTGAGCCTGATATAATCTTTTTTTTTTTTTTAATAGAGTTTCACTTTGTCACCTTTGGTCATAAACCAGAAGAACTCTAAGTTACGCATAAGGAAAGCAAACAACTCCATGAGTTGTTCGCTCTATGTAATCGTGAGAGTTGCCCTCTCAGTTTCACTCCTTGCATCTTAGACGAATGAATTCTATTGGTCATGAGTGTAGGGCACAGACCAACTCACCCTCACAGGGTGTTGCCTCTCAAACTGAAGTTTTCAGTTTTCCATTCCATCTTCCTATAAAGGTAGGGATTTCTGATTGATAAGATATATGGCAAGGCCAAATTTTCCTATGGATGTGAGACCTTGCTTCACTTCTTCCACTGAATGTTTTCATCATAAGCAATGTATTGTGAGGTTCTGCGCCCAGAAATAAGACATTCACTGTATCCAATGGGTGTGTGTTTGGGGGGTGGAATCTGCTGATAAAAGCACTCAGCTGGCAGAAAAATCTATAACCAGAAGAACGCCTATTCAAGTGTCTCTTGTTCTCTCCCTATTGAAAGGGGCCAAAAATAAATTTGTCTGCAACCAGGTAACAACAGTTGAGCGCCCTTAAGAGTATAACACTATACTAGGGTTTCAGCATTGATCTTCCTTACTGAGAAGTTGGGCATTCAATGGCATGAGTCTACCCTTGGTCAGGGGGAAGTCAAGGTGTTGAGTCTACATACAGCCCCCACCCTTTCCCATAACCATTCTGTCCCAGAGAGCAACTACAGACTCTGGGAAGAGGGGCTGTCACTATGCCCACTTAGATTTTTATAAGCAGCTTTATTGAGATAACAATTCATTTACCCTTATGACATACAATTTAATGGTTTTTAATATATTCACAAATATGTGCAACCATCACTCACTGCCTATTTTGCAACATTTCATGTCACAAAGAAATTCCGTATCCTTCAGCTATAACTTTCCAATCCACTCATTCCTGCAGCCCCAGGCCTAGGCAAGCACTTTCTGTCTCTATAGAGTTCCCTGTTCCAGGTGGAATCATACTATATGTGATCTTGTATGACTCGCTTCTTTTACTTACCATGTTTTCAGGGTCCATCCAGGTTGTGGCATGCATCAGCATTTCACTCCTTTTTGTTATAGGGACCTCCTTGTTCCCTTAGTTGGTTTGCTGAAAGATCAACTCATAATTATGGTAGATTAATAAGAGAAAGGTTTATTTCCAAATACCATATGCATTGGGGGAACCACAGAATGATTACTCAAAGTCTCAGTGATGGTCAGAGACCTTTATAGAGAGATCTTTGGAAGGGAAGGGGGAGAATATGGAAAGTAGAGGTGCAAACGGTTGCTAGGGGGCATGACTGATTTGTAGAATAACCTGAGAGACAGATATTGTGCTTCAAATGACCTTGGGCCAGGTTTATTAGCAGTAATAAGGAAGTCAGCTGACCCTTTTGATTCTCAATCAGGTTACTCAGGTTTTATATAGATAGAGGACAGGCCTCCTTCAATGCTTCCTGATCATGAATGACCTTTAATTCAAAACATTCTTTATGCCAAGGAGTCATATTTGGGAGCAAAATTTCCTTAGCTCCTTCATTGTGATTAAATGATATTCCATTATAAGGACATGCCACATATTATTTATCCCTTCCTCACTTGATGAACATTTGGTTGGTTTCTACCTTGTGGCTCTTATAGATAATGCTGCTGGTGGCACCTGTGGCTCAGTGGGTACGGTGCTGGCCCCATATACCGAGGGTAGTGTGGTCAAACCTGGCCCCGGCCAAACTGCAACAAAAAATAGCCAGGCGTTGTGGCGGGCGCCTGTCATCCCAGCTACTCAGGAGGCTGAGGCAAGAGAATCACCTAGGCCCAGGAGTTGGAGGTTGCTGTGAGCTGTGACACCAAAGCACTCTACTGAGGGCAACAAAGTGAAACTCTGTCTCAAAAAAAAAAGGTAATGCTGCTATAAATACCTTACCAATCCTTTTTGACTGTACTCATCCTGATGAGTATGAAATGGTATCTCATGTGATTTTGATTTGCATTTCCTTGTTAATTAATGATATTTGGCATCTTTATGTTGGCTATTTTTATATGTTCCTTGGAGAATTATCCATTGAGATCCTTTGTCCTTTTTAAAAATAAGATTATTTATCTTTTTGGGTTTTTTTTTAGAGATAGAGTCTCACTTTGTCGGCCTCAGTAGAGTGCTGTGGCTTCATAGCTCATAGCAACCTCCAGCTCTTGGGCTTAAGCGATTCTCTTGCCTCAGCCTTTCAAGTAGCTGGGACTACCGTTGCCCGCCACAACGCCCAGCTATTTTTTTGTTGCAGTTTAGCCAGGGCTGGGTTTGAACCTGCCACCCTCAGTATATGGGGCCTGTGCCCTACTCACTGAGCCACAGGCACCGCCCAGATTATTTATCTTTTTAATTTAGGGTTGTAAGAGTTCTTTATACACATTTATTTTGAATATCAGTCTCTTCTCAGATATATGATTTTCAGATACATTCTTTCATTCTGTGGGTTGTCTTTTCACCTTCTTGATGATGTCATTTGAAGCAAAAAAACTTTGATGAAGTCCCATTTATCTATTTTTTCTTTTGTTGCTTGTGCTTTTATATCATATCTAAAAATCCTTTATCATATCCAAGATCATGAAGATTTACCCTATGGCTTCTTCTAAGAGTTACATGGTTTTATTCTTACATTTAAGTTTTTTATTCATTTTGAGTATATGATGTGAGTTAAGGATCCAATATCATTCCTTAGCATGCAACTATCCAGTTGCTCCCAAACCATTTATTGAAATTATCTCTACTGAATGATCTTGGCATGCTTTTTGAAAATTAGTTGACCATGCTTTATTTCCATACTTTCAATTCTATTCCATCAATCTATATATCTGTCATTGTGCCAGCACCACACTGTTCTGATTACCATTGCTTGGTGGTAAATTTTCAAATTGGGAAGTGTGAGCCCTTCTACTTTGTTCTTCTTTTTCAAGTTTTTGGGCCATTATGGGTCTGTTGCAACTCCATATCCACCTTGATTTTTAAGACCTTCTCTCAGTAGGTAACTTTTGCTTTGCATTGACATGGCCACAGAAATAATTACATTCTGAATCTTAGTACTTAGGAGGTCCATCCATATGTCTCTTCTAACTGGTGCAATGTCCAAATAGACTCAAAATAATTGGATCATGTCCTAAACATTATATGCAGTGGAACTCAGAAAAAGTCATTTTCTGTTTTCCACTCACAAATTAGCAGGAAGGTAGAAGAGTAGTTGAGCAAAATCAATCCATGGTATCTATCACATTGTTTCTTGGGATAACTTGGGATTTAAGGCCAATACACTCAACCAGCAATTCTCTAGCTGAAGAACAGGAGATCTCATGGGTAAGCTGATAGACACCAGTGAGGAGAAATTGAAGACTAGTTTGATTATTGTATGTAAGCCTGGGGATTTCAAAGCCTCCTCCGTTCTCATTCACTGGCTCAGTAAGGTAAGAATACCCAAAGCATTGGCTGAGATGAGAGGCGGCTTTGACTCACTTCTACTTAAATCAGGATAGCCCTGAGTTTATAAGGGTTTGCGTTTTTTTCTAGTTGACCATCCTTACTAAAAAAAGAACAAAAAGCAGCACCTGTGGCTCAAAGGAGTAGGCCCCACATGCTGGAGGTGGCGGGTTCAAATCCAGCTCTGGCAAAAAAAAAGAACATTGAAAACAAGGTCAAGGCTATGTCCCTTTAAAAAACTATTTTATTTCAGGGTCTCTTAGTAAAAGAATAAGAAACCCAGTCTATAAACAGTTAAAATTGGAAGTAGTCATGCTGAAGCAATAATGAGGATCCCTGCCCACTCAGCTGTCTCCTCATCCTCCAACTTTGCTCTCTCTCACCACGGCTCCTGAGGCTTTCTTCAGAACATATTTTGCAAAACACATGTCTACAGACTTAGGACAGCATATGGACTAACAAGTCAACTATATGCATGAGACATGTTTTTCAGCAGCAGGATATTATATTAGGTTAAGAAATTCTGATTCCGAATTATGATTCAATAAAATTATAAAAAAAAAAAAGAAAGAAATTCTGATTCCTAGTATCCATCTGAAGAAAAAGCAAGATTTAAAAATATACAAACAAAAAACATAGAACATTTGAGGCTCATAAGACATAAGTATTATCCAACCCTATTGGATAATTTCTTGGATTAAATGTAGATATGAAGTTTTACAATAGGCTTGCTTTTCTAATGGGGTGAGCTACAATCAGACAAAAGTATCTCCTGGTCTCTTTATCTATTCTGCAAGTATTTATAGGGCACTCACTATGTTCCAGGAATAATGCTCTGTCCTGGAAGAAATATGGCAAACACAGCATACATGAAGACGTCTCTTCCTGGAGTTTTCTGTTTAATGGGGAAGACAGATACTATAAATTATCACACAAACAAACGTAAAATGATACCTGTCACAAGTAGTACAAAAGAGAGCTCTGAGAGCCCAGGCAAAGATGGACCTGACCAGGAATGTCAAAAACCTTGGGGAAATGACACTTGAACTGATAGCTAAAGATGAGTAGGAGCTAGCCAGACAAACAGGTGGAGCATTCCAGGCAAAGGGAACAGCATTTGCAAAGGCCCTCTGATAGGAGAAGGGTAGCAAATATAAGGGACTGGAAGACAATTGGTACAGTGAGGAAGAGCATGCAGGAAAGAGGGAGTACTACGATGAAACTGCAAAGTTAGACCACGTACGAGAACCTTCCTAAAGGCATCCTCCAAAAATATATAACTTTTTAATCAGGGGACCACATGATCAGACTTGTGTATTGAAAAGATCACTTTGTCTATATCTGGGGACAGCAGATCAGAAAGGAAACAGACTGGATGCAGTCAAATGGTAGCTCATTGCAAGAGACAGAATTCCACTCATGCAAAGGGCTATTGAAAATCTGGCATTGGAAGGATATTTAGCAAGAAAAGTCGGCAGAACTTAGTGATAGGTCAGAGATGGTGAGGGAGAAGGATATGTCAAACACGGCCTCTAATTTTTGACTTGCACAGCTAGAGGAGTCACTGAGATGTTTTTTGATGGGGTCTGATGAAAGAATAGTTTGGTGGGCTGCATGGTAAGAGAGATTATGAGTTCAATTTTGAATATGTTGAGTTGAAAATGCTTTTGAGACATCCAAGGCAAATATCTCTACAGACTAGGACTCAAGGTATGGTCTCTGTTAGAGACACATATTTGTGGGTCATTTGCATACAGTAAAAAGGAAATTGATAAGATTGCTTAGGGAGAGTCTTGAGTGAGAGACAGAGCTGATAAGACCAGATATTAAGGGACTCTCACCAAAAGATTCTAGAATATGATAAATCTTAAAAGGAGATTTAGAAGGAATAATCAAAAGAACCAAAGAGGTTAGAGGAAATCTGGGGACTGATATATTCATGAATGCCTTGGGAAGAGAATATTTCCAGAACAGTCACTGAGTATGGGACAGCCGATAATCTTGAACTGGCTTTGTAACACAACCTCAATCCAGTGAATGGGTCAGAAATGGTCATTCAGTTGAAAAGTTCAGCATCACAGGTAAGGAGTCCAGGGAGGTCTGCAGCCCAGCTCACTGAGATTTCTAAACCAATACTTGAAATAGCTGCTTCACCATAAAAGGTTAATGATACCTGCATTTGAGATTAACTATCTTATTAAACAATTAAAATCTAGGATGATGAATTGACACATTCAAAGGACAGGTTGTGTAAGCACACAATTAAACAAGATTAAAAGAAAATTCTTTTTTTTTTTTTTTTTGAGACAGTTTCACTATGTTGCCTTTGGTAGAGTGCTGTGGCATCATAGCTCACAGCAACCTCAAACTCTTGGGCTAAGTGATTCTCTTGCCTCAGCCTCCCAGGTAGCCGGGACTACAGGTGACCATTACATGCCCAGCTATTTTTTTAGTTGTAGTTGTCATTATTGTTTGGCAGGCCCGGGCTGGGTTCGAACCTGATAGCTCCGGTGTATGTGGCTGGTGCCCTAGCCACTGAGCTACAGGCACCAAGCCTAAAAGAAAATTCTTTAATAATTACAGCTTGGGCCAGAAGAGACAAATACTATTCAGTTTAAATATAAGTATTTTAGTGAGGAAAAAAATATAGAGTCGCATTTAATCTTGCCAATATTTATTTTCAACTATTTTGCACCATTTAAAGTAGGTCTAAGTACCCTGAGTCATACAAAAGAAAGGCTGGTTTTGGGGTGCTGGCTGTGGGACAAGAATGTTAGAATGTTTTTTAATCAAGGAGAAAATTCATCATGCATCATTACGCTCCTACAATACCGAGCAGTGACTCAAACGTCCCAACTTGCATAGGGTAGGAAAGAAGTCTCTGATCAGCATAATTTGGAGCATTACAAGCACAAATAGGATTAAATTCATCCTTTTAAAGGATTAAGGATTGTAAACAAAGGGGATTTCCTGCTTCAACCAATTAAGCAAAATGCTCAACATAGTTGAGAAATGAATTAACAACTTTGGTTATAAATTAAATAGCCGTGGGGTAGGGGTAGAACCTTCCTCTTCCAAAACACCTAGGAATTCTGGATAAAATATAACATATTCACTTAACTCTATGGATGAGCAAGAAAGAAAAAGGAAATCCCCAGAGACCAAAACAAAGAAGCTAGAAATCTACAGGGAAAACAGAGAACAAGCACAGTGAAGTCCCTGCTGCCCTGAAGGCATTTGCCCAACTTGGTAACCAGACCCTGCGTTGCAATATCTATTCTTAAGACAAGAGACAGGTCTTAATTTAACGTGAATGGGAATTATTATTCTGATTCCCACAAAGATCTTATGCCCTTTGAGGGCTACACTCTCAATAAAAGGGCAGACTAGTAAAGCCCTCCAGTAAAGACAAGAAACAAACGTGTGTGTTTCAGTCTCAACTCTGTTAGGAATCAAGTGTCCTCCAAATTCAAGAAGGGTTGAAATTCAAATACATTTAAAATTGTCGTGTTTCGGCTCGGCGCCTGTGGCTCAGAGGGCTAAGGCGCCAGCCACGTATACCTGAGCTGGCGGGTTCGAATCCAGCCCGGGCCCGCCAAACAACAATGACGGCTGCAACCAAAAAATGGCCGGGCGTTGTGGCGGGCACCTGTAGTCCCAGCTACTTGGGAGGCAGAGGCAAGAGACTCGCTTGAGCCCAGGAATTGGAGATTGCTGTGAGCTGTGATGCCACAGTACTCTATCCAGGGTGACAGCTTGAGGCTCTGTCTCACAAAAAAATAAATAAATAAATAAATAAATAAAAATTGTCATGTTTCAGAAAACACCAACTTAAAGTTGCACTATGTACTAAGTGGTTGGTGCCACAGAACTCCTTGCAGAAGCAAAGCCAAATCCTTAAACCAGGGTTCAGAGTAACACAACGCATACATATGGTCATTTGATTTATTTTTAGGATGCAGTTCAGTGGAGTAACTATAGGCTTTTTAATAAAGGAGACTGGATCAAATGAGGAAAGTAATTAGATCTTTCTATATCAACCATATGCAATATAAAGTCTGATTGGATTAAATCAATCAAACTTAAAGGGTGCATGTGGGAATACTTAAGGGAAGAGTCATATCTTGATGTGCATGCATTATTAGTAATTATGATTTTGTAAGCTTGAAACCAATATTCAAATAGTTGTGAGCAGATTAGAAATTAAATTAGGAATAGGATTGCAGAGAATGGACAAAAGGAAAACAGGAGAAAAGTTGATTTGGGAAAATTCCTGGTCTTCAGCTCAAAGCGCTGATGAGACCGTCCACTTTAAAATTCTGAAAGCAGTCTTGCTGGGGTCTTCCCCCTTCCCCTACAGCGCTCCACCGCCAGCTCACCTTGACTGCCCCTGAAGAAATTGTCTGCCGGCTGGGCTGTTTGCTCCGGGCGAGTGCTTTGGGGAAGTTAAGGATGTAGAATGTTTAAACTTTGTTGAACACAGCAAGACTAGGAGATGAAATATCTCTTTTCTTCTGTCACCTTAGTTTGCCAGAGGAATCTATCCGTTTGCATATAGGTTTTCAGGGTATTAAAAAATCACATTTGTGATTTTCAACCGTGGTCCTCCTGGGATCTTTCTCTGAGTCATGCTCCTGGGTAGTTTAGCTATCCAAACTCCGTTTGTATTAATATCATAAACACCTTAAAACAATAAAAGAAACAATTAAATCCGTACAATTAACATAGTTAGTTAAAGATTTAGTTTAGTTAAAGAAATACAAGTGCAGCGAGAACCATGATGGAATTGTTTCCCTTGCCTTCATGGAATTTATAATTGGAACACTGACGTATAAAATAAATATAAGGCTAGCTTGAAATTCAGGGTAGCATACTGGAAGCTTCACGAAGAAGATGTGCTGCCTCCTGAACCCTTGCTGTTCTTAAAAACCTATCTCTTTGTCTCTGTCTTAATTTTTCCTATCACTTCCGTTGGTCTCTTACCCCACCACGCCACTGGAAGGAAGCCCAGAGTGTGTTCAGGTTGGTTCTGCACAAACACAGCAGCTATAGCCTATTGGCCAAGTTTAGCCTGCTTCTATTCAATAAAATTGAATTGGGACATAGTCACACCCATTCTTTCATAATACTTATTGTCTATGGCTGGTTTTGCACTACCAGAACAGACCTGATTAGTTGGCAGCCTACAAAGCCTAAAGTATTTATTATCTGGCCCTTTAGAGAAATTAATGTTTGCTGACTTTTGATGTTTGCTAACATCAGAGAATACTTTCATGATTTGGGGGTAAGCAGGCCCCCAAAGTTCTAATGGCAAAGGAAAAATTGATAAATTATACTACACTAAAATTAAGAACTTCTGTTATCAAAATGTGCCATTAAAATGGTGAAAACGCAAGCTACAGAAAGAAGATATTTTCCAATACATATATTTAATGGACTATGTTTAGAGTGTACAAAGAACTCTTACAAATCAAAAAGATAGACAATCAGGCCAGGTGTGGTGGCTCATGGCTATGATCCTAGCACTCAGAGTGACCAAGGCAGAAAGATATCTTGAGGTCAGGAATTTGAGACCAGCCTCCATTTCAATAGAAAAGTTAGCCAGATGAGAGGATGTCCTAGGTACTTGGGAAACTGAGGCAAGAGGATCCCTTGAGCCCAGAGTTTGAGGTTGCTGTGAGCGAGGCTGATACCACAACACCTTAGCCTGGGCAACAGAATGAGACTCTGTCTCAAAAAAAAAAAAAAGAAAGAAAAAAAGCTGAAATAAATAGAAAGTATCAATTTCTGAAAATATCAGAGAAACTTCTCAGATATTTGTGATTCATATGTCAACAGTATCTGTTCGTAATGATTCTTGCAAAATTTATGATGATTTGTTGTTATGTATAATATACATTTTTTTATTAATTTGTCAAATTTTCCTATTCTTTCTCCAGCAAAAATAGATCCTCCTGTCATGAATGTAACCCAAGTTAATGGATCTTTACTGGTGATTCTCCATACTCCAAATTTGCCATATAGAGACCAGAAGGGGAAAAATATATCTACTGAAAATTACTATGAACTAATATACCGAGTTTTTATAATTAATAATTCACTAGAAAAGGTAAGTTTAGACAAATTGATATGGTCAGAATTTTTTTCCTTTTCCACTTAACTAGCATTTTGGCCATATTATATGTTCTGTCTTTTGCTGCGTTCTCTCTTCTTATTTTTCTTATCTTTTTAAAATTCTTTCTCAAGTTCGCCCTCATGGATCAACAACGATGCTCACATCACCGTCACCATTTGCTGTGTGCTGTGCCCTTGCAGCCCCTCAGTTCGTCTCTGCTGGGTTTTCCTATCTAATATCTAAAGATTGGTATTAACAATACTTAACTCCACATGACTGCCATGGAATTCATTTTTATAGGCTTTACACATTTTATTTTAAAGTAGCTTTTGAACAACAGCATTATAAATTTGCACCAATTTTGCTATGATAGTCTAATCTGCCACCAGTGCTGGGTTTGGCAGATAATGGAATGTTCCTTTTATGGTGTCATCTCAGATGGGGTTCCTTTGGCTGTAAGGAGTGGAAACCCCTTTCAAACTTGTTTAGATTCAAAAGAGGAGGGGCAGGGGGAGTTTTATTAGGAGACAGACAGCAATCTCAGAGGACACAGGGCGCTGGCAGGCTTCGCTGCTACTGGGAAGGGGAGATGGGCGGGGCGCTCTGAAGGGTCCTGGTTTGTCTGTTGCACCTGCTGTCTCTGTGGCCACAGGCTACACATCTACTGTTATCTCTCTAATCTACTCCATTATTTTCACTGCACAGTTCAGATTCTGGAAAAAGAGACTGACCACAGGGTCAATGAGTCATCAGGGAGAAGTCACATAGTGCCTATGAGGCCTCTTCACTGGTCCCTTTACCAAATTATGGCATAGGATTCTGAGGAAGGAGGACATGTCTGGGAAGGAACCCCACAACCTGTCTACAGCACCAAACACGTGCTACCCCCCAGCAGCACAGTAACAGTTACCACCCAGCCAGGTGCATCTGCCCACTGCCCGAGAGGAAGATGATATCAGCAGAGAAAGAGTTTGTTCCACATTGCACTGAGTGGGGAGATGGGAGGAATGTCTCAAAACCGCCTTTCCAAGAAATTGAAGAGATATGGTTTTTAAAGACAGCTTGATGGGCAGAGAGTGAGCCACCAGGGTCTGCTGATGGTCTGGTTGTGGGCTGGAGCCATCAGTCCTTGGCTATAGGCCTCTGTCTGCCGGTCCACTGGAATGCGGTTCCTTGGGTGGGGGTCCAAGACCAGTTGAGTCAGTTCATTGGTCTGGGTGGGTCAGTCAATCCACTGGAATCCAGGACCTGGAAGATATTTCAAAAACTACCCCTGGTTTCCAAACAGGTGATGTTCTATGCTGAGAAAGTTAGGAATCTTTATAACAAACTATGCATGACGTCAGGATAAGGAAGCAAACAGAGGCAGCCGTCCTTATCCAGCTAAAGAGGGGATGGTGGCTGATCATCATCATGATTTTAGCTGAGCCTGCCCTCCCAGAGTTTGGGCCCTCACTCTAATTCTTGCCCCTTGCACCCCTTCATCAATGTGTATGAGTGGTTTCATGCACCAATGACCGTGTTCACCTTATTAATTTTAAAAAAAATAGAGCAGTGACTTACCAGGAAGCACTTCTCATCTGACTTTTTTCCCATTTGACAGGAGCAAAAGGTGTATGAAGGGGATCGCAGAGTTGTCGAAATCAAGGCGCTAGCACCTCGCTCTGCTTACTGCATAGTGGCGGAGATATATCAGCCCATGTTAGACAGAAGAAGTCAGAGAAGCGAAGAGAGATGTGTGGGAATCCCGTGAAGTACCGTGGAGCCCTCAGCAATGTGGGAATCAAAAGCTCCCTGGGGATGGGAGCTTACTTAAATCTGCTTTTATATATTTTTAAAGCAATGTTCAGCATTATGCTTCAGGGAGTTCTTTGTTTATCCATTTTTCTTTTCAGGCAGTGTCTCACTCTGTCACCCTGGGTATAGTGTCATGCATCATAGTTCACAGCAACTTCAAACTCTTGGGCTTGAGCAATACTCTTGCCTCAGTCTCCCAAGTAGCTAGGACTACTGGCATGCACCACCATGTCCAGCTACTTTCTCTAATTTTTTAGTAGAGACAGGTCCTCACTCTTGCTCAGGCTGGTCTCAAACTCCTGAGCTCAGGCTATCCAGCCGCCTCCGCCTCTCAAAGTGCTGGGAGTACAGGTATGAGCCAGGGCACCTCTTTATCCATTCTTTATTCCTTCATATTTCATTTGTAAACTAGATTTGAACCATGTCCCCCAGAAATTAGAATTTAAAGACAAGGCAGAGAATATAGGGATCTATGAATACAGAACTTTATTTCTGAGTGCAACAACCCTAAAAACAATCTTAATTCTCTTAAGACTACAAAATAAAAATTGAAGAACTAAGGCATTAACAAATGTTGAAATAATGTTTTAAAGATAAAGTTACAGTCTTAGTCCTGGAGCAGTCCTTTTGCACTCTCTATTAATCTAGTTCAATTGACACAGATATGCCATTAACAGATTTTTATATGAAAAAAAATTTTTTTATGAATAAATATTATTTCATATATTTCTATTTTATATGAGTATCCTTTTTATACATTTTTTGGTGAAAATTTTCTACTTTAATGAACCAAAACTGTTTTAAGTTCTATCCTCTATACATAAGAATGATATTTGCAGGCCAGTATGGTGGCTCACACCTGTAATCCTAGCACTCTGGGAGGCCGAGGCAGGTGGAATGCTGGAGGTCAGGAGTTTGAGACCAGACTGAGCAAGATAGAGACCCCAAACTCTACAAATGAGCCAGGCATTGTGGTGGAGGCCTATAATCCCAGCTACTCAGGAGGCTGAGATAAGAGAATCACTTATCCTCTTATCTCCTCTGAGCCCAGGAGGTGGAGGTTGGAGCCACAGTACTCTATACCCTGTGAGACTCTGTCTCAATTACAAAAAAAAGAAAAAGAAAGAAAAGAAAAAAACTCAAAAACCAAACAAAAAAACAGTATTCGGAAAAAATTTTATCATGATATCTGGATTAATATCTAGATTAAAGTTATCGACAACATCTAAGTATTGAAGGAACACAATTTTCCCTCATGTAACACATACATTTAAGTTTTCTGTCTTTGGTTTTGTTTTGAATGTAGTCTTAGGAGTTGTCCTTATTTCAAAATTAGACATAGGATCTTTCAGCAATAAAGAAGAAAGAAAGTTTAACTTCAAGTCTACGCCACATGTATTACTCAACTCGCTTTTCAAAGGGTCTCTTGCCAGTAGCACCTTCATAATCTCTATATGCCTGGATCCATGAATGACATTTTGACTGGAGTTGGGGGTTCATGTTGAGAACTTGGCTTGAAGCTGAAAGCACGCAGGGAGTGGCAGTGTGTTTGGGAGGAAGACTGGCATGGGTGATGATAACAAAGATGATAGGGGAAATCTAAGCTGGAACCTCCCTCACGGGCTCACTACCTCTCCCAGGTTTAACCCCAGTGGCCTAAGGCTCAGTGTGAGCAACCCAAAGCTATCTTATTGATTAGGGATTCAGTTAAGGTTACTTTCATGTGAGGAACTATGTATCAGAGGACGTCTTTACGATTCTCCATCAAAATTGCTCCAATATGTGACAAGGATATAGTTGGTGCTTCCAGCTACACAAAGTATATAATTACAATAATAAATGGATTACAAATATTCAGAAATGCATGGGAGGAGAGAAGAGCCAGACAAGAGCTAGAGAATTTGGTTTCATTGCTACCTATCTGGTCAGAAAACAATGACCATAGACCTAGAGGTTGGAAAAGATTACTTTTATCTCTGTTTTGGTATTATTATTATTTTACTTACTTCCTTTTGTCCTTTTGGGAAGGATTAAGAGCTGTGGGGTGGGTGGGGAGTAGGGATTGTGTGTGGTCAACAACACTTAAGTGTATGAAATTCAGTAGTCCTGAACCCTGATTTATTAAAAAAAAAATTGTATGGGCCGGGCACAGTGGCTCCCACCTGTAATTCCAGCACTTGGGAGGCTGAGGTGGGTGGATTGTACTGAGTTCACAGGTTCGAGACCAGCTTGAGTCAGAGCGAGACTCCCATCTTTGAAAATAGCCAGGTGTTGTGATGGGTGCCTGTAGTCCCAGCTACTTGGGAGGCTGAGGCAAGAGGATCACTTGAGCTAAACAGTTGGAGGTTGCTGTGAGCTATGACACCATGACACTCTTCCAAGGGCAACGAAGTGAGACTCTGTCTCAAAAAAATAAAATTCTGTGTTTGCTTCATAAAAGTTATAGGTAGAATCAAATTCTGTTTTTCATTTCATTTGCCTTGTTTTGGTTTTGCTTTTGTGCTTAGGCAAGTACAAAATATTTTGTGAAAATCATGTTGGTCACATTAATCATCATGTTAAGAGCATTCTATCACACTATTATATTGCAATAAATCTTTTCAATTTTTGTTTTGCATTTTGGAATATTTGTTATTGGGGCTTTTAAAAGAAGAATACGTTAAGTCAGTTAGATAAAATCCCAGTGAGAAATTGTAGACCTACGCTAAGCCCCAACCAGAAAGCAGCAAACAGCACTGAGCAGGACTTCGGCTACCTTTTGAGCTTGTCCTGTGCATAAACAATAATTCCACTCTTACAGCTGGTGGGGCCAAAAGCTCCAGGACCACCTGTGTCTCCACCTCTTCTCTCAGATCCTATATTCAATGCATCTGTACATTCTGTGGGGTCTACCTCCGCATTATGGTACTTCTCAGAACCACCCATTCTAGGTGGACGACTGCTACGGCCACCTCACTGGTCTTCCTGCTTGTAGCCCTAGGACCATAAATCAGATCACGGCACCTTCTGCTCTAAAAACACCAGTGGCGTCCAGTCTCACCGGGGTGAAGACCAAAGTCCTCACAATGGCCTCCAAGGCCTGTATGGTAGCAGGAACCAACATGGATGAAAAGACTCTCAGGCACCAGTTGAAAGAGGAAGTGGCTTTATTCACTGGAGCAGACTCCACAGACTAGTGTCTTAAGAACTGAGCTCCCCCAGCGCAGACACACACACACACACACACACACACTCAATTTCTGGCCTTCCTTTTATAGTTTTTGGGCTTGTGTGCATGTGAAAAACTTGGGGAGCAAAACAGGGAAGGCGCATGCCCTCAGAACTTGGCCTTGTTGACCTGTTCCTCAAAGACAACAGAAGGTCGAGGAAGATACAAAGGTCCCTACATAGGTTGCCACGTACATCTTTTGAAGGGTATATGAATAACAGGAACATCTGCTGCAGTGGGGGGTGGGATCAGGAGCTTCCTGTTAACTTTAGATTCCTGCAGACTGCCCGGACAATGCCCCAACTGATTGCATCCGCTCAGAGTTACTGGGGCAAAACTCACTTCTGCTTTTCTCCCCTGGCTCAGTATGATCTGCTTCTTTATCTCCTGATGTCTCAGACCTCACTGTCTAGTTCTGGCCTTGCTCACTGTGCCTGGGCACATGGACCCTGTTGCTTGCCATCAAATACAAATGCCCTGGTGGCTGAGCCTTTGCGCCACCTGTTCCCTGGAAGGTTGTGTCCCCCACCCTCTGCGATTTCCGTAGATTCACTTCCTCACCTCCAGCAGGTCATTGGCAGACGTGAGACTTATCAATGAGGCTACTTTCCCCGTTGGGCGATCGCCACCTACCCCTGCAATTATCTACACCCCTCAATATTCCCCACAGAACTTAAATGACCTTCCAGACTATATGGTTTATCTGTTGACCTTGTCTATGATTTATCTTCCCCTCCTCCACTAGAGTATAAGGCAGGTTTGGGGGTTTCGTTTGTTTATTTGTTTGTTGTTGCTTTGCTGATATATCTTTGTTATCTCTAACAGAATGAGGCACCTGGTAGACAGTTAATCTTTGCTGGATAAATGAATGAAACAAGACCAGAACCACTGAGAACATAGCGAGAGAGGGTCAGGAGGACAGGAGCTAGGCTCTTCTCGAAATTTCTTACAACCTGTTGCCTCATCTTCCTCCATGGGTAAGGGCAGGAAAGTGAGCCGTTCTGTATAGAGATGCAGAGCCCAAGATATGCAGAGACCAGGCCTTGGGCATTTCCAGGGCCATGGCAGAGAGTGCTTTGGGATTAATTGTTCTTCCAACTGAGTGTCTCTTCCTAGGCTAGTGGACAACTCCAGATGTCCTGTCCCAGATTTTGTTCAAGAGGAGAGAGGAAATAAAATTGGAAATGTAAAAAAAGACATATCCATGTTGACAAAACGGATTTTAGAGAGTGGTCTCAAGACAAGAAAACTGTGAGGAGCCAGGTTGCCCCATGAGCAGATGAGCCCATTTCATCTTGGGTTGTTTCAAAGTTTGAGGGAGGGGGTGACAGAAGGGAGCACAACTCTACTGTGTTCTAAATGTGTCAAGCTTTGACCTGTTGCCTGGTTGTCCCCTGGTAGTGACAAGACTGAAGGAAAGATCCCAATGGTCACACAAGATGTGAAGTTTCTTTAGTGACAAAGGATATGGAAATTTGGGGAAATAGTCTAATAACAGAACACATCTCTCAGAGGGGATTAAGTTTCTCAGGTCTCTACATTGCCCCCATGGAGATGCAGGTCTGCCACTCCTGCCAGTGGCTTAGAATGACACTTCTGCAGATGATAGCCTCTCTTTGCCATCCTCCAAGGATTTGAACCCTCCTTCCCCTTCAACTGTCTTTTGAGGAATCTGGATAAAGACCTCCTGCTCACAGGAGCAAGAAAATGGTGGCAAATAGTCTCACCCAATCCTGTGAATTGGCCATGAGAGTGGATGAAGTGACAGTCATTTCCTCAGGTACATCTCTCAGCACAGCCCAGCTTCAGCCTGCCTGAGGTCGGCACTGGCACCTCCCTCACACTGCCCGACGAGGTAGTCATGATTTCTTCTATTTCATGACAGGTTGAGTCTCTGACAGGTTAAGTGATTTGCCAAGGTCTGGAAACCACATCTGTCCAATTCTGTACTTTATTTTCTTTCTATCAGACCCTAGAACTTCCTCTGCCCTTTGTACATGTAGAGTCCCCGTGGTCTTCTCATTAAAGTTCATTTTTTTAATGTTGGCTTTGCCTTTTTGAACTTTGGGACTCTTTACCACCCTTTAATGTCAGTGTCTTGAAGGGTAAATGTTGCCCTTTAGGCTAAGAGAGCACGGGGGCAGGGAGACCCGATGGGCAGCCAGCTGGCTGGCAGGTTCTTATCCACTCTCAGGGACACAGGAGAGCAGCGCCTAAAAACAGCTATCCTTACAGCAGGAACTCCTTCACCTACAGTGGGGTTACATCCCACCAAACCCATCATAAGTTGAAAAATTTTATGCCAAAGCATCTTGAGATAGAGATCATCCCTAGAAAAATCTTTCAAGTTCATACATTGGTAAGTTCCATATCTAAGTTGCTTTTTAAAAAAAATAAATTTTATTATGTGTATTTAAGTTATACAACATGATGTTATAAGGTACAAGTAGATGTAGTGAAATATGGATACTAGAGCAGAAAGCACATGTAGTGGGAATAAGATGGAGTCTGTCAGGCTAGGGTGGACTGGACACAGCTAGTCTGGTGGGTATAGATCCTAAGTGACCTTTGTCCCCTGTCTCCTTTTCTTATTGTTTTGTAAATTTAACTCCAAGCATAAAGATGCCCATCTTGATTAGTTTAGAAAATCGACTTTTGAATTGGAAATGTTGTAACAGATTGTCACTCAGTTATGCTGATTATTGTTTAAAATAAGTGTTATTGTGGTTTTTGCTTTAGGAGGATTTATTTAGGAAGTTAACTTTTGAATTGGAAATGTCGTAATATTGTCACTAAGTTGTGCTGTTTATTATTTAAAATAAGAGTTGAAGTGGTCTTTTCTGTGAACCATCATGTATAAAACTATGATTTTGGAAATGGAAGAACAGAACAGTCTTGGAGGGGCTACTCTCACTGCTGTCCACAATTTCTGGACTTCTAACAAAGACTAATAGACTTATCCCTATCTCTGCATCTTGGCTCACAGTGACAGGCGGCTGGACCCTCTTTGTCTGGAAATGTTACAGGAAAACAAGGGCCAGGCAGAGAGAGAGAGAATCACCCAAACACCAAGACATGGAAGAAGGGCATTATTTCAGCCAGTAGAGCCACAGCAGATTAAAGTCCAAAACTGGCTTTGTCTTTTCCCTTTTATCTCTAATCAAGAGCTTCTTGTTCATGGAAAACCTTCTCGTTGGTCAGTTTAAATTGAGCTGGAAAAGTGTGGGCTTTTACAGAAACAGAAGCAAGCATTAGATTCAAGGTCCCAGGAAGTTAAATTTCTACAAATTCCTAAGAGCTGAGTAACCACAGGAAGGATTTTGTAAGTGTGTCCTTGGGGCTTCTACAAGAAGTCATTTGTTTTTTTAGACCTTATTTTTTTGGTGTATCCTTTCTCAGTAACAAATCCATTATCTCAATTAGTTACTCATTTTTCTTCCCTTGTGGCAAGGACAGCTATAATCTATTCATTTAGAAAAAAATCTGTATAAGAACAATACACTATTATTATAGTCCTCATCTTGTTTTACATGAGATTTCTAGTCTACTTCATCATCTGTATTTGCTACTTTGTATCCTTTGACCTCCTCCCACTTTCCCATTCCTCCCCAACACATGTCCCCATTGCCCCTAACACACACACTCACCTTGACCTTGGTAACCCTATTTTATTCTCTATATATCTCTACATATTTGACTTTATTTTTTTTTCAGATTCTACACATAGGTGAGATTGTGCAATATTTTTCTTTCTGTACTTGACTTATTTCACTTAGTGTATTGTCCCCCAGGTCACTCAGTGCTGTGGCAAATGCATCTCCTGCTTTGTTAGGGCTCCATTATATTAATATATACACACTGTATATATCACAGTTTCTTTTTTTCCCCGTATCTTGGCTATCATGAATTATACAAGAATGAAACAGGGATACAGATATTTACATGAGATATGATTTCATTTCCCTTGAGTTTATACTCAGAAGATGGATTGCTGGTAAAAGGGGCAGCCTGGCAAAAGTTGCAAAAACAACAGGAAAATAACTAATCCCGCAATTTCCTAGTAATAGGTAAAGGTCAGTCCTATAAATTCTCTTGCTAACAGGTGCCCTACCCTGAGGGAGTTCTGTTTTGCACAACTTCTGAAAAGGGCTGAACAGACAGAAAGGAGAGATAAATCCTCCTCTTTAAAACTGCTTTTGAGAATCTGCTTTTCAAAGAATTTCTGCGTAAACAGCCAGGAAGGATCTTCAGACTTCAGCCATTCCTCTCTCAAGGATATGAAAGCACATGTAGTGAGAATAAGATGGAGTCTCTCAGGCTACGGCAGACACAACACAGCTGTTCTGGTCGGTTTAGGTCCTACCTGACCTTTGCCCTCACCCCATCTTCTGTTCTTACTGTTTTGTAAATTGCAGGCCTCCCTAAAGATGCCTATCTTGAGTAGTTTAGGTGTATTGATTTAGGAGATTAACTTGGAATTGATTTGCTGTTGAACCAGGCTTCTGAGCCAGGCATAAAGCATACTTGATGATGATGTATAATCTCTCTTCATGTTGTTAAATTTGATTTGCTGTCATTTTGTTGAGGATTTTTGCCATAATGTTCACCAGAGATATTAGCCTGTAGTTTTCTTTTCTCGTGGTGTCTTTTTCTGACATAGATATGAAGATGATACTGGTCTCACAAAATGTGTTAGGAAGTACTCCCTCCAGTTCTATTTTTTTGGAAGAGTTTAAGAAGTATTGATACTAATTCTTCTTTGAAAGTTTGGTAGAAGTCAGCTGTAATCCATCATCTGGTCCTGGACGTTTTTTGTTGGGAGATTTTTAATTACAACAAGATCTGACAATTAAGTTTGAAAACTTGTCTGGGAAAAAGTGCTACATACTTCATTGCTATGGTCATCTTTAAAGTATTCCCTTGGTAAACTAGTAATACTAGTAAAGTAGTAGTAATACTAGTAAAGGTAGTGCTACATACCTCATTGCTATGGTCATCTTTAAAGTATTCCCTTGGTAAACTAGTAATATTAGTAAAGTAGTAGTAATACTAGTAAAGGTAGTGCTACATACCTCATTGCTATGGTCATCTTTAAAGTATTCCCTTGGTAAACTAGTAATATTTTAAAGTATTCCTTTGGTAAACTACTTCAAAGCAATTTTGGAATTCTTTTTCTGATATGGCCATCAGATCTATAGTCATATTACCCCTGATGTCCTGAATGTCATCAAAATGTCTTCCTTTCCAGACTTAATCTTTGTTTTTGCAGTTCAGCTGGGGCCAGGTTTGAACTCACGACCCTCAGTATATGGAGCCGGCGCCCTACTCACTAAGCCACAGGCGCGGGCCAATAAGACTTAATCTTTGGACAAAGAAAAATGTCAGGGTGACACCTGTGGCTCAGTGAGTAGGGCGCCGGCCCCATATACCGAGGGTGGCGGGTTCGAACCTGGCTCCGGCAGAACTGCAATAAACAAATAACTGCACATTGTGTCAGGCACCTGTAGTCCCAGCTACTTGGGAGGCTGAGGCAAGAGAATTGCCTAAGCCTAGGAGTTGGAGGTTGCTGTGAGCTGTGATCTCACCACTGTACTCGGAACTTTACACCACAGCACTCTACCGCGAGTGATAAAGTGAGATCTGTCTCTACAAAAAAAAAAGGGTGGCACCTGTGGCTCAAAGGAGTAGGGTGCTGGCCCCATATGCCAGAGGTGGCAGGTTCAAACCCAGCCCCAGCCAAAACCCAAAAAAAAGAAAGAAAGAAAGAAAGAAAAATGTCACTGGGGGCAAGATGAAGTGAGGAAGGAGGGTGTTCCAATACAGTTATTTGTTTACTAGCTAAAAACTCCCTCACAGGGGCAGTGCCTGTGGCTCAAAGGAGTAGGGCACTGGTCCCATATCCTGGAGGAGGTGGGTTCAAACCTGGCCCCGGACAAAAACTGCCAAAAAAGCCCTCCCTCACAGACAGTGTTGTGTGAGCTGGTACATTTTTGTGATGCATGCAAAAGCTATGAGTTGCTGGTGAAAAGTTCAGGTCATTTTGATTTAACTTTTTTGCAGCCTTCTCAGCACTTCCAAATAGTAAACTTGGTTAACTGTTCATCCAGTTAGTATAAGCTTACAATGGACAATCCTTCTCATATCAAAAAAGGTTAGGAACATTGTTTTGACTCTTGATTTAGACTGATGGAACTTTTTGGTTGTGGAGAACTGGCTTACTTCCATTGTGCACCTTTGTTCTGGAATTTCTTTCTTCAGTAGGTCCTTGGTCTTGGGGATTCGAAGAATGAACCCACCTACCACAGATTGGTGGTAAGATAAGATTTTATTAGACAGAAAGAAATACAGGAGTAAAAAGCACCAGAGCTTCTAGAAGAGGAAGACCCACGTAGGAAGTCTCCCACATGAATCCTTTATCTAGGAGTACCTGTAGTACAAGGTCTTTGCAGTTTTTGCCTCAAGGAAGGAATTAGGGTGTTTGCTCCCTACTCTGGGTAGAACCACCCCAAACCTTTCAGGTTGCTTTATGACCTTGCTAAAGCCTGGAGGGTGTGACATAGAAAGAGCAGCTGTTTATGCCTAGAAATAGGGGTCTGATTTCTGAGCTCACCTGACCCCTAGAGAAGGGGGTGGTTCCTGCCCAGTGCTGAGTGAGGGAACCCTGTATCACTTTGATATTTTGTTTCGCGATTATATTATACCCATATTTCATGACCAGAGATAAGATGGCCCAAAATACCATCCTGCCTCTCTGAAAGTTCTTGGCCAACTTGAACTCTCCTTTGCTTTTGTTCATTGGTGAGCTTCTTCAGGACCATTTTTGCACACACCTTTCTCATGCCAAGATTTTCCTAAATGTTTTTCTTTTCTTTTTTTTTTTTTTGAGACAGAGCCTCAAGCTGTCACCCTGGATAGAATGCTGTGACATCACAGCTCACAGCAACCTCCAATTCCTGGGCTCAAGCAAGTCTCCTGCCTCCGCCTCCCAAGTAGCTGGGACTACAGGCGCCCGCCACAACGCCCGGCCATTTTTTGGTTGCAGCCATCGTTGTTGCTTGGCTGGCCCAGGCTGGATTCGAACCCGCT
>CAUYON010021812.1:0-10235 GCA_963573935.1 Arctocebus calabarensis | reverse complement strand
TTCACCTCGAATCAATCTTTGTAAGGGGAGAAAGGTGCGGATCCAGTTTTACTCTTTTACATAGAGATATCTAATTCTTCCAGCACCATTTATTGAATAGGGAGTCTTTCCCCCAGTGAACACTCTTGTTTGGTTTATCGATGCTTATAGATGTTACGGCACTCTCCCGAGGGTGACACAGTGACACTCTGTCTCAAAAGAAAAAAAAAATACTGTGAATATGCTATCATGATCTCGGCTGGTTTCTACAAAACAGTATTTACTGGGATATATTCTTTTTGGAGTATTATATTTACTAAAAGTTATTTGCCTGTGATTTATTTTACTTTGTCTTTATAATTTTTTTCATTTGCATGTGAGTTTTTTTGTTGTTGTTGTTTGTTTGTTTGAGACAGAGTCTCACTCTGTTGCTCCAGGCTAGAGTGCTGTGGAGTCATAGCTCATAGCAACCTCAGTCTCTTGAGTGTAAGTGATCCTCCTACCTCAGCCTCTCAAGTACCTGGGACTACAGGCGCCAGCCACAACACCCAGGTATGTCTTCTATTTTTAGTAGAGACAGGTCTTGTTCTTGATAAGGCCGGCCTGGAACTCCTGAGCTTAAGCAATCCACCTGTCTTGGCCTCTCAGAGTGCTAGGATTACAGGCATGAGCTACCATGCCTGGCCTGCATGTGAGTTTTAAAAAACAATTTATTCAGGCTCAGCGCTGGTAGCTCAGCGGCTAGGGTGCTGGCCACATGCATCGGACCTGGTGGGTTCAAACCCAGCCAGGGCCTGCCAAACGACAATGACAACTACAACAAAAAAATAAGCTGGGCCAGTTGTGGCGGGTGCTATAGTCCCAGCTACTTGGGAGGCTGAGGCAAGAGAATCGCTTAAGCCTAAGAGTTGGAGGTTGCTGTGAGCTGTGACACGGCAGCATTCTACTGAGGGTGGCATAGTGAGACTCTCTCTCAAAAAAAAAAAATTTATTCATAGTTAGAGTGTTGTTTTTTCTGTTGAAAGATCTCATCCAGGATACCATTATATTTACTCATTCATACATTTACATGTGTAGTCGTTTCAGAATTGTTAATCCATACAATTTACTAATTTACATGTGTACTGGTTTCAGAATTGTTAATCTGTACAACAATTAACTATGCTGAGGAATACTTCTATTAGGTAGAGTATACTGCAAGTGTACAGTTCTTTGTGATTTTAGCTTTAGCAGACTCCAGTCATTTCCAGTGTTACTTAGGTTAGTACCTTTATCCACCATCTTAAGTGAGGTTGTTTCAGTTTGTATCTTTTTATTATGGAAAATTTTGAGGAAGAGTCTCACTCTGGTGCCCTGACTAGAGTCCTGTGGTATTATACCTTTCAGCAACCTCAAGTTGCTTCTCCTCCTGATCCCCTTTTTAGATCAGATCACCAGCTCAGGAGTGGTGCTTAAATCTTTTTTTTTGAGACAGAGCCTCAAGCTGTTGCCCTGGGTAGTGTGTGGTGGCATCACAGCTCACAGCAACCTCCAACTCCTGGGCTGAAGTGAGTCTCTTGCCTCTGCCTCCCAAGTAACTGGGACTACAGGCGCCTGTCACAATGTCCAGCTATTTTTTGGTTGCAGCCATCATTGTTGTTTGGGGGCCCAGGTTGGATTTGAACCTGCCAGCTCAGGTGTATGTGGCTGGTGCCTGAGCCGCTTGCGCCACAGATGCTGAACCTTAAATCTTTTTAATGAAAAGAATGATGGCCTTTTTTTTGTTTTGTTTTCTTCTTTCTCCTACTACCAAAGGTTCATCAGCTCTCTGTTTTCTGTCTACCCTGGGTATGGTCAGATTTTTAAACAGATGGTTTCAGTTTGGCTTCTGAATGAATATTCTAGAGAAATATGTCCAATAAGCAACAGGAAGGATTTCTTCAGACGTGTGGGTGAATGTTTGTACTTGTTTAGCAGAGGGTGTGCTCATCAAGCATCACTTCTCCCTGTCTTATTCATCTGTTTTGTCTTTCTACCCAAACACGGACACATACTTTAACTTTTGGTGCTGTGCCATTTAAGTGCATTATTGGCCTTATTTTTGTAAGAGTGGATTTACTGTTTTCTTCTATTGGGAAAGATATATAACAAATAGTGTTGCTGTTGGCTTTTTGATTTGGAATATGGTGATTGCACTGTCTTAATTTAAATGACAATGCCAAAAGAGTAAGAATGCCTGATTTTCTTATATATTCTTCAAAATAACTTTAAAATCTTAGACACACAGAAGTTGTTTACTAAGCATTTGATGTCATCCAGTTTTACTAGGTGGCAGCTGCTGTTGTTTATGAGGACCTGATTTAAACCACAGACATGAAACAACAGAATGTCCTTGTTTCACAAAAAAGGTAAACTGTGGGCCAGGCATGGTGGCTTAAGCCTGTAATCCTAGGACTCTGAGAGGCTGAGGCAGGTGGATTGCCTGAGCTCATGGGTTTGAGACCAGCCTGAATCAGAGCGAGACCCTGTCTCTAAAAATAGCCAAGCATGTGGTGGGTGCTTGTAATCCCAGCTACTTGAGGCAAGAAAATCGTTTAAGCCCAAGAGTTTGAGGTTGCTGTGAGCTATGACACCACAGCACTCTACCAAGAGAGACAAAGTGAGACTCTGTCTCAAAAAAAAAAGAAAGGAAACTGTGTTTTAAAAATAACTGTATGTGGTCGGCACCTGTGGCTCAAAGGAGTAGGGCACTGGCTCCATATACCGAGGGTGGCAGGCTCCAATCCGGCCCTGGCCAAACTGCAACAACCAAAAAAAACCCCAACTATATGAGTTCATAATAATTAAAAATAATTGTATGAGATACAATTCATATGCCATGCAATTTACACTTTTAAAGCATGCAATTCAGTGGTTTCTAATATATACACAGCAATGAGAAACCAGCACCACAATCACATTAGAACATTTTCATCACCCTAAAAAGAAATGCTGTACCTATTACCAATCACATTTCCTTCACATCTCCTCCCAGCTCTAGACAACCACTAATCTACTACTAATCTATGTGCTGTCTCTATAGAGTTGCTCATTTTGGACATTTTATATAAATGGCATCATACCATAGATGATCTTTTATGATTGGCTTCTTTCACTTAGCATAATACCTTCAAGGTTCATCCGTATTATAGCACATATCAGTACTTCTTTCCTATAATGGCTGAATAATAATCATTGTATGAATACAACACATCTATCAGTTGATGGGGCTTTTTTTTGTTTTTGTTTTTGTTTTTTTTTAAGAGACTGAGTCTCACTTCGTCGCCCTTGGTAGTGTGCCATGGCGTCACAGCTTACAGCAACCTCCAGCTCTTGGGCTTAGATGATTCTCTTGCCTCAGCCTCTTGAGTAGCTGGGATTACAGGTGCCTGCCACAATGCCCAGCTATTTTTTTGTTGCAGTTTGGCCAGGGTGGGATTTGAACCTGCCACCCTCAGTATATGGGCCTGGCATCCTACTCACTGAACCACAGGTGCTGCCTAATGGGGGTTTTGGTTGTTTTATTTTTTTTGGCTACGGTGAATAATGCTGCAGTGAACATTTGTGAACAACTTTTTCACAAGTGAATATGTATTTTAATTTCTCTTAAGTAATATACCTAGGAGAAGAAGTGTTGGATCAAATGGTAACTCTATTTTTAATCTTTTGAGGATTGCCCAGAGTAATTTCTAAAGTGACTGTGCTATTTTACATTTCCACCAGCAGCATATGAAAGTTCAGTGTTTTGCATATCCTTGTCAGTATGTTATAAACTGTTGTTTTGATTATAGACATCCTTGTGGGTGTGAAGTGGTATCTACTTGTGGTTTGATTTTCATTTCCTTGATTTAATTAATTATTATTATTATTATTTATTTTTTTTTGAGACAGAGCCTCAAGCTGTTGCCCTGGGTAGAGGGCTGTGGCATCACAGCTCACAGCAACCTCCGATTCCTGGGCTTAAACGAGTCTCTTGCCTCCGCCTCCCAAGTAGCTAGGACTACAGGCGCCCACCACAATGCCTGGCTATTTTTGGTTGCAGTTGTCGTTGTTTAGCAGGCTTGGGCTGGGCTTGAACCTGAACAGCTTCAGTGTATGTGGCTGGCGCCCTACTTATTGAGTATGGGCGCTGCGCCACCTTGATTTAAATTTAAACTGTATTAAAAAATATTAACATAAAAAAATATTAATAGGCTTTAATTATTTATTTATTTATTGAGATAGAGCCTCAAGCTGTGACCCTAGAGAGAGTGCTGTGGCATCACAGCTCACAGTAACCTCCAATTCCTGGGCTTAAGCGAGTCTCCTGCTTCTGCCTCCCAAATAGCTGGGACTAGGCACCTGCCACAACGCCCGGCCATCCTTTGATTGCAGCCGTCATTGTTGTTTGGTGGGCCTGGGCTGGATTCGAACCCACCAGCTCAGGTGTACATGGCTGGCGCCCTAGCCTGTTGAGCCACAGGCGCCAAGCCAGACTTTATTTATTATTTATTTATTTATTTATTTGTGAGACAGAGTCTCACTTTGTCACTCTTGGTAGAGTGCCACTGTGTCATAGCACACAGCAATCTCAAACTCTTGGGCTCAAGTGATTCTCTTGATTCCCAAGCAGTTGTGACTATAGTTGCGCACCTATTTATAGTGCCCAGCTATTTTTAGAGATGAGATCTTGCTCTAGCTCAGGCTGGTCTTGAATCTATGATCTCAGGCAATCCACCCACCTTGGCTTCCCAGAGTGCTAGGATTAATAGACTTTATTTTTTTTAAAAGTTTTAAATTTACAGGCTCAGCGCCTGTGGCTCAACAGGCTAAGGTGTCAGCCAGGTACACCTGAGCTGGCGGGTTCGAATCCAGCCTGGGCCCACCAAAAAATAATGACGGCTGCAACCAAAAAAAAAAAATGGCTGAGTGTTGTGACGGGCACCTGTAGTCCCAGCTACATGGGAGGCGGAGGCAGGAGACTTGCTTGAGCCCAGGAATTGGAGGTTGCTGTGAGCTGTGATGCCACAACACTCTACCCAGGACGACAGCTTGAGGCTCTGTCTCAAAAAAAAAAAAAAGTTTTAAATTTACAGAAAAATTAAGAGGGTAGTGCAGAGTTCCCACATTCCTCCTCACCTAGTTTCCCCTATTATTATTTTGTTTTTTTGTATTTTTTTGGAGACAGGGTCTCACTGTTGCCTGGGTTACAAGTGCAATGGCATCACCATGGTTTATTACATCTCAAATTCCTGGGCTCAAAGGATCTTCTTACCTTGATCTCCCAAGTAGCTGGGACTGTAGGCACATGCCACCACGCCCAGCTAATTTTTCTGTTGTCTGTAGAGATGATGTCTTGCTCTTGCTCAATCTGGTCTTGAACTTTTGGCCTCATACAGTATTTCCACTGTCCTTAGCCTCTCAAAGTGCTAGTTTTGTTTTGTTTTGTAGAGACAGAGTCTCACTTTATTGCCCTCGGTAGAGTGCTGTGGCGTTAACACAGCTCACAGCAACCTCCAACTCTTGGGCTTAGGCAAACCTTGCCTCAGCCTCCTGAGTAGCTGGGACTACAGGCGCCTGCCATAACTTCTGGCTATTTTTCTGGTTTGTAGTTCGGCCGAGGCCGGGTTTGAACCCACCACCCTCAGTATATGGGTCTGGCGCAACTACTTGATGAGCCACAGGCGCCGCCCTCAAAGTGCTAGTCCTACAGGAGTGAGCCATCATGCCTGGCCGTTTCTCTTTATTAACATCTTATATTAGTACAGATAGTCCTTGGGTTGGTTATGTATTTCCAAACAGGTTACCAAGGCTTTCCACCAAGATAATTTGTAGTTATATAATTAAATTAAAAATTCGGGCACTAGTGTCTTCTGTGCATATAAATGAACCTGCTAGGGGTGTCCAACCTGTGGCCCTTGCGCCACATGCAGATTACTTGAGGCCTGTTTTGCTTATTTGAGATGTTGGATATATCTAGAAAGTTATACACGGACCTTTTTTTTTTTAACTCATTGGGTGTCGTTAGTGCTTTGTGTATTTAACATGTGGCCTAAGACAACTCTTCTCTTACTGCAAAGTGTGGTAGGAAAAAAAAAGATTGGACATCCCTGGTAGCAATTCATTGACATACTATCTCTGTGCTAGTGGCTAGTCTTATTGTTTATGTGATTGCTTATGCACAGCATAACTTTTGTCTTAACTTTTAGATTTGATTGTGTGAGTTTGTGTTTATCTTATGATCCTGCTTCTCAAGAAAAAGTCCACTGTTAGTCCACTTGAGCCAGCAGCAAAGAAAAAGATGATTAGAAATAAAAGTAAAGGCTCGGCGCCTGTGGCTCAACGGGCTAAGGCGCCAGCCATGTACACCTGAGCTGGCGGGTTCGAATCCAGCCTGGGCCCGCCAAACAACAATGCTGGTTGCAACCAAAAAACAGCCGGGCATTGTGGCGAATGCCTGTAGTCCCAGCTACTTGGGAGGCAGAGGAAAGAGACTCGCTTGAGCCCAGGAATTGGAAGTTGCTGTGAGCTGTGGATGCCATGGCACTCTATCCAGGGTGGCAGCTTGAGGCTCTGTCTCAAAAAAAAAAAAAAAGAAATAAAAGTAAAAATAATTGGAGTAAGGCTAGATGCCAAGCATTAGCCTTCAGTTGCTGGACTATGGGAACAATTATGAAGTCAGAACAATGGAACATATGAAAGACAGTGTTCCAATGAAAGCATCAATTATTACTAACTAGCATAGTGGATTAATTATTAAAATGGAAAGTCTCCCCCCCTCCCCCGGACAGAGCCTTAAGCTATCGCCCTGGGTGGAGTGCTGCCATGATATCACAGCTCACAGCAACCTCCCAACTCCTGGGCTTAAGCATTTCTCTTGCCTCAGCCTTCTAAAAGCTGGGACTACAGGCTCACCCTACAACGCCCAGCTAGTTTTTGGTTGTAGTTGTCATTGTTGTTTGGCAGGCCTTTACTGGATACGAACCCACCATCTCTGGTATATGTGGCTGGAGCCTTAGCCACTTGAGCTACAGGCACCAAACCAAGTTTTTTTTTTTTTTTTTAATCACTCACTTTGTCATCCTCGGTAGAGTGCTGTGGAGTCATAGTTCATAGCAACCTTAATCTCTTGTGCTTGAGTGATTCTCTTGCCTCAGGCTCCTGTGTAGCTGGGACTACAGGTTCCCAGCCCAACGCCTGGCTATTTTTTTTTTTTTTTTTAGCAGGCCAGTGCCAGGTTCAAACTCACCAGTACTGGAGCATATGGCTGGCACCCTAACCACTGACCTGTGGGTGCGCCATGATTATTATTGATTTGGTTAGAAGATGGAAATAAATGTAGTATTTCTGGTAGTCTAATATTGATTTTGTTTGGATGTTTGAAAATTTTCCTGTTTCCTGTCTAAACTTTCTGTGTAAGTTTGTTTTTATGTTATGTATGTTTGAATTAAAAGAGCACAAAAGTTTCTGTAACATTACCATACAAGGGTATTGTATTATTATTATTACAGTATTATACTGTGTTATTATTATCACATATGAGCCATTATAATAGTATATTATTATTATTACTACATATATTTTATTCATCCGGGATCTGAATTATATACAAATCTGACCTAATGGTGTTCTCAGGAAGGTATCACTTCTATAACCTAGGGACCACCTGTATGATGCATTTGTTACAATTAATGAACCAATATTGACATCATTATTAACTGAAGTCCAAGGTTTATTCATATTTCCTCAGTTTTATCTGTTCCAGGATCCCATCTAGAATCGTGGGTTATATTTGCTTGTTGTATTTCCTTAGGTTTTTGTTGGCTATAAGAGTTTCTCAGATTTTTTTTATATTTAGAGACAAGGGTCTCACTCTGTTGCCCAGGTTAGAGTGCCCTCAAACTCTTGGACTTAGGAGATCTTCTTATCTCAGCCTTCTGAGTGCAGGAGCCCCTTGCACTATAGGTGCTCCCTGCAATGCTCAGCTAATTTTTCTATTTTTAGTAGAGATGGAGTCTTGTTCTTGCTAATGCTGGTCTCACACTCCTGAGCTCAAGTGATCTTCCCACTTTGGCCTCCCAGAGTGCTGGGATTACACTGGGATTACAGATGTGAGCCACCACACACAGCTGGACTTTCCTTTTCTTCACTACTGTAGTGGTCTCCCTCTTATCCATGAGGGATGTGTTCCAAGACCCCTGCTAGATGCCTAGAAATGTAAATAGCACAAACCTGATTGTTGTCAGAATATGTTTCTTTTCTTTTTTTGAGACAGAGCCTCAAGCTGTCACCCTGGATCGAGTGCTGTGGCATCACAGCTCACAGCAACTTCCAATTCCTGGGCTCAAGTGAGTCTCTTGCCTCCACCTCCCAAGTAACTGGGACTACAGGCGCCCGCCACAACGCCCGGCCATTTTTTTTGGTTGCAGCCGTCATTGTTGTTTGGCGGGTCCTGGGACTGGATTCGAACCCGCCAGCTCAGGTGTACGTGGCTGGTGCCTTAGCCCGTTGAGCCACAGGCGCCAAGCCCCGGCCATTTTTTGGTTGCAGCCGTCATTGTTTTTTGGTGGGCCTGGGCTGGATTCGAACCCGCCAGCTCAGGTGTACGTGGCTGGCGCCTTAGCCCATTGAGCCACAGGCGCCAAGCCTAGAATATGTTTCTGTTGAGATCTTCAGCCCACAAATTTAATGCCTTTTCCATCTTTTTGTTTTTTTGAGATAAGATCTCATTTATTTGTTACTCAGAAAAATCCTTATTTTTGACTGGATTCAGACTTAGAAGTGGAAGCTCTCAGAGAGGACAGCCTGCATCTCTTGGCAATCTGTTCCTGGTGCTTTTCTTTGGCCTCCTTCATTCTCTTGGCCACAAGTTTAGCATATTCAGCAGCCTCTTCCTTATTTTTCTTAGTACGCTGTTTTTTTCAGAGCAATATGCTGGTGTTTATGTTGTAAGACACATGGAGTTAACAGACTCAGAATCTTGGGCGCTTTGGTCTGAGGTTTCTTACCTTCTTTGTTTAAGGGATTTCTCACAACGTATTGGCGAACATCATCTTCTTTAGACAAATTGAAAAGTTTGCGGATTCTGCTAGCTCTTTTAGGTCCCAGATGCTGAGATAACATAGTCAGTCCAGGGATATCCTTCTCTCCTTTTTTTTACAATAACCAAGTTGAGAACACTCAGATTAGTATCCACAATGCAACCGCGAACAGATTTATACTTCCTTTCTCCAGTTCTCCTTAGTCTATAACAAGAATGCCCCTTACTCAGCAGCAGGTGGACCCAGCAATGGGTGTAGACACCCTGCTTCATTGGGAAACCTTGCTTGTCATCACTTGTCCCTCACTTCTCACATATGTGTCTGTCTTAGATTTTCTCATATTTAGAGAATGTTTACTAGAAGAAAGACATATAGAGCGACACCTGTGGCTCAAAGGAGTAGGGCACTGGCCCCATATGCCAGAGGTGGCAGCTCTGGTTCAAACCGAGCCCCGGCCAAAAACTGCAAAAAAAAAAAGAAAGAGATCTAGAAGTAGATTTGGAGCCTAAGGGTTTGAAGAGGTTTGGGATATAGGTATAAGGATGAAAATAGAAAAATAGACTAAGCATTGGCTTTTGCCTATAGTCTTGGCACTTTGGGAGGCAGAGGTGAGAGAATTGCTTGAGGCCAGGAGTTTGCGATCACACTAAGAGAGAGACCCTGTCCCTACAAAAAAATAGAAAGATTAGCTGCTTGGAAAGCTGATGCAGGAGAATTGCTGGAGCCTAGGAATTTGAGGTTGCAGTGAGCTGTGATGATGCTACTGCACTCTAACCTGAGAGACAGAGCAAGACCCTGTGTCAAAAAAAAATCACATTTGTTGAGGGATGTTAAATGAAAGTGAAAAAAATAGGTAAAAGTGAGAACACTATGGAGATTATAGGGGGGGTTGGGGGCCAGAGATGGTCTGAGAAACTTGGAAGGAGAGTAGAAGCAGCATAACCAGGCCTCAGTGACTTTCTCTACTTATAGGAAATAACAAATTAAAACTCTGTGGTCTGATGAGATCACCAGACAGGGTCTTTGTTAACTTATCTGTTCTGGGGTCTGTAGAACAATAACAAGCTACCAATATAATTTTTTTTTTTTTTTGAGACAGAGCCTCAAGCTGTCACCCTAGATAGAGTGCTGTGGCATCACAGCTCACAGCAACCTCCAATTCCTGGGCTCAAGCGAGTCTCCTGCCTCTGCCTCCCAAGCAGCTGGGACCACAGGCGC
>CAUYON010021808.1:0-28974 GCA_963573935.1 Arctocebus calabarensis | reverse complement strand
CTCAGTTCCAGCCCTGTCCCTGATTGATGTAAAGTAGATGAAAAAGCTGATAGAACAGAAGAAGTTTGCAGAATTTCTGCCCTGTGGAAGAGATGCTGGGGTTGCTAATAGTCCTGACTCAGTCTGTGAGCTTCAGCCCTTTGTCTCAGCTGTCATCCCCTGAGGGCCAGGTGCGGCCAAGATTTAGCAGAGCTTTCTCAGCGATGCAGCTTGGTGCCTCAGGGGACCGCCTCTCCACTTCAGCCAGCCACCTCTCGGCTCACTCTCCTCTTACCGCTCCCGAGCCAGGAAAACAGCACAGACCATGGACAGCCCGCCCCCTGTCCACACTCCTCGAGAAAGTGTCTAAGAATCTGGACTTCGTGAGGGACAGACCTCCAGACCTCAGGGTGAGAGTGGAGGGGAGTGCCGGGAGTTCCAACTTGCAGGTAGAGAATATATACAGTTTTTATACAGCTTTATGCCTGGCAGGAGAGTGCCACGGCACCCTAATAGGGGAAGGAGGTCCGGTTTTTAGAGGGTCTGTCCCGTGGGGTAGAGTGGGAGGACATCTGACCTCCAGACCTCAGGGTGAGAGTGAAAGGGAGTGCCGGGAGTTTCAACTTGCAGGTAGAGAATACATACAGTTTTTATACAGCTTTATGCTTGACAGGAGAGTGCCGCGGCACCCTAATAGGGAAAGGAGGTCCAGTTTTTAGAGCGTCTCTCCTGTGGGGTAGAGTGGAAGGACATCTGAACTCTGCTCGCTTGTTTGTATGGAGGTATGGCGTATACTGCAAGCCGTTCTCTTGGGGGAGGGGACTCCCGTCCGCTTGGTGATGTTCTCTGTATCTTTTATTTGTATCCTTGGAGTTGCAGGTCACTCTAGCAGGGTTGATGTGAGTTCTTCAACCTTTTCTTTTGGCTCAGTTCCAAACCATTGGCTTTCTTGCTAAATTTCTGTCCTTTAACTCTCCTTCTGGATGGGAGCATCTGCAGAAAGCTGGCTACAGACCACCATCTTGGCTCCTCCCCTTGTGTCTCAAATTTAAATCTTTTATCCAACGAGAATCAATTTTTGTATGTGGTGCGAGGTGGAGGTCCAGTTTTAGTCTTTTACATGTGGCTAACTATTTTTCCCAGCACCATTTATCAAATAGGATTCTTTCCCCCAGGGTATGCTTTTGTTTGGTTTATTGAAGATCTGATGGCAATAGTAGGCTGATTTAATCTCTAGGTTCTCTATAGACTTGTAATATAACCTACAGTCTCAATCAATGCAGAAAAAGCATTTGACCAAATTCAGTACCCTTTTTTAATAAGAACACTTAAGAATATAGATTTTTTAAAGCTGATTGAAGCCATCTACAACAAACCCATCACCAATATCATACTGAATGGAGAAAAACTGAAAGCATTTCCACTTAGAACTAGAACTAGACAAAGAAGTCCACTTTTGCCACTACTATTTAACATTTATTAAGTCCTAGCCAATGCAATCAGGCAAGAGAAAGATATCAAAGGTATCCAAATGGGGACAGGGGAGGTCAAACTTTCACTCTTTGCAGATGATATGATCTTGTACTTAGAAAATCCAAATCCAGAGGACTCAACCATGAGACTCCTGGAAGTGATCAAGAGATAAAGTAAGATCTCAGGATATAAAAACAATATCCACACAACAGTAGCTTTATATGCCAATAACACTTAAGCTGCTAATCTAATCAAAGACACACTTCCCTTCACAGTATCTTCAAAGAAAAGTAAATACCTTGGAATATACCTAACAAAGAATGTTAAGGGTCTCTACAGAGGGAACTATGAAACCCTGAGAAGAGAAATAGCAGAGGACGTTAACAAATGGAAGACCATACCATGCTCATGGTATGGGAAGAATCAACATTGTTAAAATCAACTACCCAAAGCCATGTACAGATTTAATACAATTTCCATTAAAACACCAACATTAGACCTTAAAGAACTTGAAAAAAATAGTTCTTCATTTCTTAAGGAACCAGAGAAAACCCCAAATAGCTAACATAATTCTAAGAAATAAAAAAAAATCTGGAGGCATCATGCCACAAAACCATTTTTTAACCTATAAAGCAGCTGAAAGGTAGAAGTCAATGTCATTAAACAAAATTAAAAATATTTTTATAATTTTGAAATAATTTGAAACCTAAACTTTCAATAGGACAATAAATTCCTAATCAAGTGGGAATATCACACTTGAGTTTTCTAGATTGCTCTAATTTTCTCATTTATAGCAAAAGGATCCAATCCCAGATTAAGTATTGTATCCAGTTGTCATGCTTCTCTGGTCTTCTTAAATCTGGAATATTTACCTTTCTTTCACTTTCATGACATTGAAAAATTTTAATTCAAGGCAGTCATTTTATAGACTGTCAATCTGGTTTGTCCAGTATTTCCTCCTGGTTAGACCTAGATTGTGCCCTTATTGCAGGAATATCAAGAGGTTCTCCTGTGTTCTCACTACATCCTGTGTGGCACATAATGTTGATGCATCCCAATAGTGGTGGTGATAACTTTGTGTGAGTAAGATGGTGTCTGCCAGGATTCTATAATGTAAAATAATATTTGCCCTTATGATTAACAAATACCTTTGTGAAGCTACTTTGAGACTACAAATTATCTTATTCCTCCATCCAACTTTACCTCATTAGTTTAATATCCTGAGCTCAAAAGAAATGAGGAAATAAGGTCTGCATGTTGCATTTTCAGGTACCTCAGCTTCTTATGCTGAACTATTATCACATTTATTTTTCTTGTGCTTCACTGAAGGTGAAATTCAGTCAGCAAACCTTCCCCTCCAAGTTGTCTTTAAAGTCTTCTAGGGAAAATTACATATCTCCCCAGTTTGATGAGAATTTTGAATGGCTATTTCTAACATTTTGGGTTAATAAATTCTAGCAAAATCTATGAGTTTTTGAAACTTTAGTTTTTTTTTCTCTTTCTTAGTTCAAATCATATGCTGTACATTGCTCTCCCACCTCCCCATTCCATGTTATAAAACTATATTTCACAATACATGAGGGTCTTACCTCGGTCCATATTTAATCTTGGCAAAAATCAGTATTAGTGCATGAAATCATGACATAAAGAGAGCATCTATGTACAAACATATACAACTTTATTGATATCTCTACAGACTACAAGAATTTTGTTAAGTATAGTCACAATTGCTAAGTGCAACAGAAAAATAGTAATTTGTCATTTTCTGAAAAGATGCAAAAGTTCTGAAGATGAAAGAAAGATACATCAATGATGTCATCATCTGTTTCTTATTTTCTAGAATAAACATCACATAATTAAGTACTAAAAATTATAGGTTATTAGAGATTTTGATCCTGTGTACAATTGTCCAAAACCACCACCTCATTTATTTTCTGGCTTTGTAGTTAAGAAGGGTGGGCCAATATCAGAGGGGAAGCAGTAGGACAGGAGATAACTCTGAATTTCTTTTCATAACGTATTACTCTCTTTGATAGGCTGGACTCTCCCTTTCTGGGCACTGGAAGTCAGACAGTAAGTTATAGGTATTCTTTTCCCTGTAAGCACAGGTTCAGAAACTAAGAAACTAAATCCAAGTGGCCCTGGGAGCTTTGGGCTGAGACTATTATAAAAAAGGAAAAATTATTCTTCCTTTTTGCTAAGATCAAGTCCAAAAACAAGCAAAGAAACAAATAGACTTATAACAGAATTAGGTACCTAGTACCCATGTCTCCTCCAAAAGAAGAATGAGCAATGAATTTGGACCTAATTTAATAAATGATTGTTTTGAGAATTTTCACTATACAAATAGTGATAATTAGTTTTCCACTTAGCTTTATAAGTTGTTCAACTTACTATAATATTTCTGGCATCTTGTGATGTCACATACATAAAATAATGAAAAACCTAGAAGTTTGAACTGAAATAATTAATGAGCAAGTCACATAAGAGAATATCACAAAGACAGTTATTAAGATTTAATGGCCACTGTCTGGTTAGAAATTCTCACATACTTTTGTTTTTAAGAAACACAGAATAAAAATTATCCAGCCAACATTATGTGTTACATTGCTTGCCCTTACCCTTCAGAAGTGTGGCTGAGACACCTGCCCCAGTAGACAAACATGTTTTCCTTATTTGGCCATAAAGCACAGTTACCAGCTTTGGTGGGATATTAGAACCACCTTGGGGGCTTTCAAAATTACCAATGTCTGGTTCCCACTCAGAGGGCTTTTGATATAATTGGGAATTAAAAATTTTTCTGAGCTGATTTTTATGTACAGCCAAGGTTGAGACTCCTTCTGTGAGAGAAATGTGTAAATGAAGTCTCCATCTGTGCCTGTGGTTCCTCATTAAAGTCTCTTCTACTTCGTTCTGGCTCCCATGTTCCTTCCCACCACAAACTCTTTGCACCAAATTGGCACCTCCTCCTCCTTTCCCCAGTCAGACCTTACCTATTCCGTGTTTCATCTTTTCAGGGTTGTTTTCTGCAAATATATATACTTAGGCTGATAGCCATGCTTCCTAGAACGGTGCATATTGGAGATACTGCTCAACCCAGGTACACAACAAATATTCCTAGTACTTGAGGCAGTGAGTACATGAAATAGTACCTATCCAGCAATGGAACTGGGTTACAGAGGACAGAGGTGAAGAAGCTATTAAAGCTACCATGTTTCTCCTGACACAGAGAGCAAGACCTAATACAAATATCCTCTTGGAGTTGCCCTCTCTGAGTTGATGTAGTCCAGTTATAGGATTCTTTTTCCCACAGGGGCAGACTGTAATCACATGGCTATAATCTCTGCTTGTCCCAATGAACCTAAGCCAAGGAGAGGATTTTTAGTTACTTTTCTATACTAGTTTCATTTTTCTCTTCTTTCTGAACATTCTAGAGCCAAGTATTTTAAAGAATCTTCTTGAACCAATCTTAGGCCTAATCTTATTCCTTTTTCGCTCAAAGTCATGATGATCCCTTAATATAGATAATGGATGGATGGCTTTAAAACTGGATACATGGATCACTAAAAAGGCTTTCCAACAGTAAACTTTTTCCTTTAACATCCTTTAAAAACTTTAAGAGACAGAGAGCTAGAGTTTGATTTATTTTGAGAATCACTTTCAAAAGATTTGAAAACTTGTCTTTATGATGGAATTACTAGAAAGCATCTCATTCAGTTGTGTCACTGTTCCTCTAAAGTTGAAGTCAGATTATGACTCTGATGATGACTGGGGCACTAAGTCTGAGGCTCAGTGAAGTGTAAGAGGCAAAGTCAGTAGTACTGCTTTTGTATATATGATAAATCAATCATCCTTCCCTCTAGACTCCAAGATTAATGAATGACTTCATGGTAGGGGTTGCTGCCCATGTTATTACCAGAGAAATAAATACCTCTGGCTTCTCATTGCTGAATAGAATAGAAAGGCTCAATTTCTACTGGAACAGAAGAAAGGGGTTATTTCTTCAGGGAGTCACAGGGAGATAAGGTCAATTTGTTGAGACTTTAGTTTACAAGCTTAATCTTCTCATGCCAACTTAGCAGATAGAATGTAGTTTTGATAACTAAGGCTCAAAGTCATTTTCTCTATTATTGTCCAAGTTTCTAGGAGTATTTTTATTACGTTCCAAGAAAGAAGAAAGATAATAAAGATGAGAAGATGTACTCATTTTCCAAATATGATGATGATGATGATGGTAGTGGTAGTGGTGGTGGTGACGGTGTGTGTATGTGTTTATGTGTGTATGTCATTGCTAAGATCAGTGCAACTGAACAGAAATGTTCAAAGAGAAAAATCACATCCACATTAGATTCTTGTTATTGCTATCTCTTTGAATTATAAAAATAATTTTGATACAGTAAAACCTCATTAATTTGAATTTACTAATCAGGAGTTTGTGAGATGAAGTTGCCCTTACATTGAGAAAGGGCTTTAAAAACAATTTTGAAAGACACATTTAAACTATTAATACTTAAAAGAACCTTTTCAAGCATTTTCAAAAGCACCTATTTACTTCCAATTGATATGCTAATTTTACACATTTTATCTGTTCCTGGAAACCAGAGTTTTAAGCACTTCTTCTGTGAAATGACCTTTTTGATATTTTCCCTGTGTGTTTTAAAATATTGTGAAGTTTTTATTTTTCATTGATTCATAAAATCTTTCTCCAAAATTATATTTTATTGCATATGAACCACACATGTAATTGCGTATAATTATTTAAGACACTGCACTTAGGATGTACAGTTTTATATAAGACGTATATTACATATTCACACTTAATCTCTTTAAATGATATAGAATCTTGACTGTAAACTGGAAGCAATTTTGGTATTGACTGGGGACATTTGTGATCATCACTACTGGCATCTAGCAGGTATAGGCAGAGATATCACTGACATCATACAATATTCAGGACAATCCCTCACAACAAAGACTTTTCTGCTAATAGTACCACTGTTGAGAAACCCTGATGCAGAACCAGTGAAATCAATCTTATTGGGGGCATCAGAGATAGTCACTGAATTTTATGCTACTTTGGACTGAATTTCATTACAGTAGAAGCTCTGATTTTGACCTAGGAACTGTAACAAATTGGTCAGTATACAGAGGTGGTCAACATAAGGATCTAGGTCTACTGTACTGATACATACATGGGCTACATGTCTGGTTTATGAAAATTAGTTCAATTTAAGGAGGTGGTCACTATGGAGGTTCTATTATATTTCTAAAATAAACTAATATTTCACTCCTTTAGGTTTTTTAAAATACAGAAATGATAAAGTGTTCTGAAAATCAGAAACTGAGTCCTGAAAACTGATAGTACAAATAATACATTTCAATTTGGCTGCCAATGTTTTCCAGATCCTGGACTCAAGTTTAAAATTTTTACTATATAATTTTATAATTACATAAGTTATATAGTCATATTATGCCTGTATTTCCAGGCCAGGTTCTGTTCCCCCAAGGCTGTTTACAGGAATCTGGAAGGTTCATGGAGAGACTTAAAAAAAAAAAAAAAATCAGGAGAATTCAAGGACCCTCAGAAATGCAGTCCTAGTGTACATTTTCTGACTCTTTCAATCATCTTGCTTCCCCACATTACTGAGAAGATTGTCAGTAAGTGCCACAAACAAAAAATTCCAAACAAAAGTAAACTACTATTTTTGGCAATCAAAATAACCCACTCCCTAGGAAAATGGTGAATTCCTAAGAACACAAATGTAAATTCAGTAAGAACTTGATTAGTCGAAATTTAATAAACCAAACCTATAATTCAAGAAAAGATTCTTTTTGAAGAAACAGTAAATTACACGATAGGTCCTAAATATGTATATATGCTTTCCTATGACTTTTGACTTCCAGAATCATGTTAAATAATAGTAAGTGTCTTTATATTGTTTTGCCTCTAGTGCTTCTCTGCTGAATTATGATAGATACTTTTTAATCATGTTAAAGACATTATATTCTATTTAAAAAAAGAGTTTTTAATAAGGAGAAGGTGTTTGGCATCTATTGATATAATTCTGTGGCTTATCTTATTTTACCTAATTGGAGACAAAATTATTGATTTTGTATTATTAAACTCTATGTATTTTTCTTGTCCAAAATGATGACTGAGGCCAAGATAATAGAAACAATACTACATTTTATAAAGATTTCCAACAATAAGTATTGAACCAAAAAGTATTTTCTAATGAAAGCCCTTATTAATCAAAAGTGTAAATCAGAATCCCTTTCCAAAAAGATTAACTGAGGTTTTACTGAATCACACTAAAGAGAATGACCAGTTTGGTCTGTGAATGTCAGGCTGCAAAAGCACCTTTGAGTTGTAGACCCCACTGGGTTTCAACAGTAATATACTGTGTAACTGGCAGACAAAGATACAAATGGAATTAAAAAATATATAGCTTTAGAAACTGAAATTGGGCTATGGGAAATTTCACTTTGTGTGAAATTGGTTCTCACAGCTAACTTCCTGTAGTTTCTCCAAACCTATCATCAACTCCCCTGCAGAGTAAAGCCAGGCTGAAAAAATGTTTGAGATGACCCAACCCTTCATGATTTGTGCTAAAAATAGCAACCCATTCTGAAAGGTGATAGAAATGGAAATAATTGTGTTAGGAATAATTTACTATACTGGCAGCACTTGGTTATGACTGAGAACTATGAATAATGTAAAATATTATGGAAAGAAGAATGTTAATCACTCTTGCCATAGAATTCAATAATGTTCTAGAATAGTGAAAATTACTGATGAGAAGAAAGCTCTGGGTCTTGTTTTTTTTTACATTCTAAGTAGGGTATGGCAAATGTATTTGAAATGCACTGATCAATCTTCTAATGCAGATTTTTAAAATTGTCAGGTGTGGCCCAATTTATAAAAATAGTTTACCATAAATCTTCTCTTTTCTCACAACGTGCTCTTTTTTTTCTTTTCCTCTTAAGATGTTAATTTATCATGCAAAGATTTTTTTTTTCATTAAGTGCATTAATGCTTTTGTTTGTACAGGAATTTTCAAATCAAAAGGACTCCCCATAGTTTCTAAATGTAAATCCTTAGCAAATGACATGCCAAGATGGTAGCTCCATTCCAAGTGGGAAAAGACAAATTCAGACCAGGATTTAGGATTTTAACCAGGGCTCCAGCCTTTGGATTGTACTGTGTCTCTGACACATCTCCTTTATGATAACTTCAGATTGACTGTAATGGAACATTTTGTAGAAGAAACTGGCTTCTAGCAGTTGAATAGTGATGCTGGGAATAAATTTGGTTTCCCTGAATAATGGTTTCTCAAAGCAGTCAGAGCTTCCTTAGAAGTTTAGAATTGATACCATTTCTTATCCTTGTATTTCAGCATTAACTGCAAAGGAAAAAACAGTCACCATAAGATGGTTGAAAAAAAAAAAAAACTTTAGAAGTGCTATTTAAATCAAGCCCATATTTAACTAATACATATCTAACTAAACCTCAAATCTTATAAGTTTTATAATAAAAGACATACAATCAAATTGTAAGACATATAATAAAATTACATGTCTTCTTTTATTTTGTGAAGTAACAGAGAAATATTTTTTAAAAAGTGAATACCCACCATTACTCTGGGATGCTGAGGCAGGTGGATTGCCTGAGCTCAGGAGTTTAAGACCAGCCTGAGCAAGAGTAAGACCAAAACAAACAAACAAAATAGGCCTGTAGTCCCAGCTACTTGAGAGGCTGAGGCAGGAGGATTGCTTTAGCCTAAAAGTTTGAAGTTTCTGTGAGCTATGACACTAGGCACTCTTCTGAGAGTAACGAAGTGAGACCATCTCAATAAAAATAAAAATAAAAATAGCTTGAATATCCAATTAAGCTATAAATACTCAGCTTATAGGAAATGATCTTTAATGACTGAGACAAATCAAGAGTGTAGATCCCAGTCTTTATTGCTCTGTACACTTTCTTGGGGTAGGGGGGACTCACATCATTTATCTAAATGTCTTTTAAGCAGCGGATGCACAATACAGACTGAATATAGCACAACCAATGAATAATTTTTAAATTATCCCTTAAGGTAAGGAAGTATCAATATATTATAGTATTTTTAAAAAAACCTTTGATCTCTCCAATATTGGGGGAATAATAACACTTAGACGAGATTCAAGTTACCCTGAATCCCACACAGCACTTCTCATGTGGCATTTCTGTTTAAACTTCCTTGTGCAGGAGCTACATATTTAAAGCTCCTACTGCATAAAGGTGCTTGTATTTACTTAGGCAGTTTACCTCATGGGCATGTTTGGAAAATGCTTCTGCACTGGTCATCATGCCTGCAGTTTTCTCTTCCAGCTCTCCTAGCCTCTGTCCTCTCTCATCAAGTGCAATCCGTGCTCGAGTCAGCTCTCCCATCACGCCTCCGGCAGCACCTTTCATCCCTTCTATGCTACCTGGTCCTGGAATGTGTTGCGCAAGGCTGCGGGACGCTCTTCCTGCTGAAGCTTCCCCAACTAGGAATTCAAGTTGCACCAATTTAAAACATTTTGTTAGTAATGCTGTTTGTCACCAAGACAAAGTACTTCTATTATATTATATTGCCATAATACTTATTAAAAGACATATTTGTTCCTACCATCTATATGTGTTTGGAAATGTTAGCACTTACCTGGGAAAACATGCCTAAGAGAAGATGAGAGAGATTTTGTGTGTGTGCATGCATTTGTGAGTTACATACAAAATGACATATTTGCATTTCTTGATATGGCTGATTTGAAATACTCAAAACATATGGGACCTTATATTTACCTCGAATTAACGTCTGTTCCAATCTTAGGCTTGATCATTTGCTTAAATTTCTGCCCGGGTTTTTATCCCAATCATCTTCATTCATTTTGTTAGATCAGCTTTTGTAGGCCTAAGGATTTTTTTTTTTTCGCTCTACCTCCCACCCACATAAATACTAGAGTATGGAGTATGGGATATACAAATATATGATTGAGGGACACTAAAATACACGTTAAAATTTTGTGACTTATAAAAGACTAAAAAAATTCCCAGTCACTTACAAAGCTCAGTTTTATCCAATTTCAATAAAGTAAAAAAAAAAAAAATTATTAAGAAGCAGTTATCTTGGTAGAAATTTATTGAGCATTCCCAAGGATATATTCCCAAGATCACATATTATATTAAGGTACATACACTGAGAAATAGACCTATTTTGAGATATATTTTTATAATCAGGAGTTTACTTACAGAGCTCTTCTCTGTCAAATGTTTGTCCACTTCCACCAAAAAGGCCCTTGAGAAAGCCTCTATTTTGAGCTTCTGGTGTCTCTATGGGAGTAAACAAATCTCCTAACATGTCCTATATAAAATTTAAAGAAAAAAACATTACAGAAATGAAAATATAAATTAATAGACAAAAAGATAACACTGTGGTATGTTAGAACACATCATTAAAAATACAGTCTGTTTAACATGTATTTTCCTGATTTTTACTTTGCTCACAGTTCTGTCTCCAGCATTTAGTTCTTTGTCTCTTTTTTCTTCCCTTCTCTGATACTTAACATTGTGAAAAAAAATTTTTTTTCTTCTACTGTTTTCCCTTCCATTGTTAGAAAGCATGTGAAGCTAATATATTTACTTTAGGATTATAATAATTTCCACTGTGCTCAATAACTACCAATCTAGACTTCTGATCCTTTTTCAGTTACCACAGCCTCCCTCCTATCCCGGTTCCCTTTCCTGAATCAAACATGGTTCTTATGAGATAGGGAGTTTTTGGTGGTATGTGGGAAAACGTTGGATCTATTTTTACATTGAGTACAAAATTATGAAATGGTTCAAGGTAATTTAAATGAGTCAAAATACATAGCTACTATATGGTGAGGTACAATTGTTCTATTTGAGCCTCAAAATGACTGGAGAAATTCCTGTAATCCCAGCACTATAGGAGGCTAGAGGCTGGAGCATCACTTAAGACCAAGAGTTTGAGACCATCCTAAACAACACAGCAAGACTCTGTCTCTACAAAAAATAATTTAAGAAAAGGAAACACGTATTTTCAGGCTGTATTCTACATACACTAAATCTGAATCTACATAGACGTGCTCTAGTTGTCTGTATTTTTACCAGACCTTGATTTCCAGGTCTTTCTAAAGCAGACTAGGGTTTAAAAACCCTCAGTGTGGGGTAAGGAACTTAGACCAAAAGCCAGGAGATCTGTAATTTAATATTAGTTTATCTATGAACTTCTAGTATGACTTTTACTTCATCATTTCCCCCTCACCCCTACTCCCTAGACCTGTGTTTTTCTCCTGAAGTCCCTCTCTCTGGAAATGGTAGCATTATCTGTTCAGTGCTACCGTGCCAGAAATCCAGAAATAATTATTAATTCCTTCCTTTCTCTCATTCCTATATCAAATAATCCTCAAATCCAAGTGATTATACTAAGGCTTTTGAATCTTCTAACTTTTCATTTTCACTATTGGCTCCCTTATTTCACAAGACATTGTAATTTGGTGGCTTAATTATTTAAAAAACTTTCGAATTGTTCTTTCTACCTTCAGTCTTGCTTCTGCAAAACAAATTGCCATACTACAACTAGAATATTTGTTTTAATAAACAAATTTACTGAAACATTTTAATGACTGTCTAGTGCCCTCAAAATAAATGCTAGATCTCTTGTAAAAAGGAACTTACAAGGGTCTCTAAGATCTACATTTGGCTCATTCTCCAGCACCATACCTCCATTTTTTTTCATTCCCGATTTTGCACTTTCTTGGTGTTTTCCTTCACATGCCTCTCTAGGCTATCTTTACTTTTTTCATCCCCAGCTATCCATTTACCTGGATAACTACTACCTGGTCTTCAGAAGTCAGTTGTGCCCATAATCCTACTCTAACAATCCCCTCCTGCTCATCAACCCAGATTCCCTTATTATATGTATATCTCCCCAACTTTGGTACAGCCATATATAGTAGTTTCTATAGAGTACTGTAGTGGTCTGTTTACTGATCTCTCTCCACACTAGCAGGTAGGGACTTGTATCTTGTTTATTATTGTGTTTCTAGAGTCTAGCCAAGGACCAGACATATAATAAAAACTCAATAAAGTTTTGTGGAAAACAATAAGTATTATTATATGTTTTAAAAACTTACTATAATCTATGCACTGTGCTCAATGCTTCATATGAATTTCTTACTCAATTCTGACAGGGTAGAGTATGTAGGTAATTAAAATACCCAAAGTCACACAAATGGGGGAGCCAAAATGCAACTTGAGTAGTTGAGAGCTTATATTCCTAATCTTTATAGCGAATGGGTTTTAGTTTTCTTATTTGTAAAATGAGGGTGTTGAAATAGTTAAATCTCTAAGATAAATTTTTACAAGAATGTGACCATTCTTAATTTACCTGAGGTTGACAGATTTTTGTATCTATCCTATTTCTAGCTTATGCTTACTGCTACTATGAAAAACAAATGCCCAGTTCTAACCTATAGGATATGTATTTGTTTTGTGTGGCCTTTCATCAAAGTTAAGCTTTGTTCAGAGAAGTCCATGAACTCCCTGAACTGTATCCAAAGTTTTGTGTGTACATGCATATTTCTCACCTGGGGGAGAGTTTACTATCTTTCAGAAGATTCTCCATGGGTGAAAATAAACAATAAAATAAACAAAAGATTAACTATTAATATGAATGATCTTCATATTTTTCCCTCTTATTATTTTTTTGCATGCCTGGAACGGTACTAAAAGTTGGTATGATCATAATGAATTATACATATTCAAAACATGTTCTAGGAAGATTGTATTTATTGTCTGACCTAGTAATATTTTAGCTTTTAGACATCTATCTTATTCTCTCTTTTAACAACCATGTCCAATGGAAATGTACCTCCTGACCTACCTGTAGATTATCACACATTTCTTGGCTGTATGTTAACCGCTGAATTTCAGTAGGAGAGACAAGGTATAATGCCTGTCCTTCATTGGTAAAACAAAATGTTCGTGCTATCCTCATGTCTGTCAGTGGCAAATAATTAACATCCAACATTGGGCGAAGACTAGGTAGGCTGAATGGAAAAAAGCAAAGCCATATTTCACATTCAAGTTGTTAGAAGCAGATCCTTATATTAAAATAGCTAATTCTAATCCCATCTTATCATGGTTGTTCCTTTTATCCTCTTGAAGGTTCAGTGGTAATATACTAGGAGTCCACATAAAATCATATATACAAAAAAATTATGGGCAAAGTTCTCCTATCATAATCCATGAAGATGCTTAGCAAATGTCCTTGGAGATTAAATTGCCAGCAAATTCAGGGGAAGTTTTTGCAGTATTTCACATGTACCTACAATATGATTATAGCCTTTGGTTTTGTCAGAAACATCATAGCAAGAAAGCATCTGAGTGTACACTTGGTCTATCGTCTAACTTTAAGGCTGAGCTCCTAAGTCGGAGGATATCACGAACTGACAGAGATGTGGAATGGGTCCACTTTACTGTGCTCAGCTATTGAGTAGGGCTTTGATACCCACTCCTTCACTTACTCTATACAAAGGAAATGAAAATTACCTAAAACTTAGGGCAACTGCAGTAAAGGTAGGCTTAATAAACAGACATAGCCAAGGCTGTAAGGGAATAAGAATAAGTTATAAATAATAGATCAGAAGTTGCACATCCAGCCATATGTGGTAGTTCAACACTTGTAATCCTAGCTGTCTGGGAGGCCAAGGTAGGTGGATTGCCTGAGCTCACAGGTTCGAGACCAGCCTGAGCAAGAGTGAGACCCATCTCTAAAAGTAGCCAGGTGTTGTGGTGGGTGCCTGTAGTCCCAGCTACTTGGGAGGCTGAGGCAAGAGAATCACTTGAGACCAAGAGTTTGAGGTTGCTGTGAGCTATGAAGACAGAGCACTGTATTGGGGGCAACAAAGTAAGACTCATCTCAAAAATGAATTCGCACATCCAAATAAACAGCACACATATGAATTGTCTTACCCCTGGCTATATGCTTATATTAATGTAAATAATAATTTTTCTATAATATTTATCAGAATGTCTTTTCAGATACCATCATTAGAACCAGTTTCTCAGACCACTGAAGAAAACCAGTCTCAACGCTTTTTAATTACACCTCTAATGCTAAAAGGAAAAAATACAAACTTGTAATTAAATCTCAAGTTTTAAAATGATTCTACTGATTCTAAGTGTGCACAATGACTTCATATTATCCTAGATCATAAAACCAGTGCTTCAAGAAAAAAGTTCTGATTTCTCTGATCAAAGTATTTCAAAGTATTTTGAGCCCTAGAAGTTTATCATATAACATTTTCTTGAGGTTCTAGCACTGTGCCGTCCAATATGGGAGCCACTAACCACATGTGGAGGCTGATATATGGCTGTCTGAATTGAGATGTACTATAAGTGTAAATTACACACTGGATTCTAAAGACTTGGTATGAACAACAAATTATCTAATACATGTGTTATCTAAAAAAGTCATAAAATTGAAAGGGAAAAAAGAAAAAGAAAAAGTTACAAAAAATTGTCTGTTATAGTACTTCAGATAAGTAAACTCCTTAGGATGAGTCTAAAACCCAGTTAAACAGACTTCTATGATAGATGTAGTCAAATTAATGGTGGGGTTGAGGAAGGGGTTTCTACTGACTTTTCTGACAGGTTATATTGTCTATGTTGCATAATAAAAGTAATCCAAGAAAAGGAAAAAGGTATAATCACTGAAGGTAGGAAAAGAGAAAGAATAAGTTGTTAAGTGCTAGGAAACAATTGCTTTTAACATTGAAAAAAAGAAAATTTCCTTTTATGCAGGACACTTCAATAGAGTCGAGAGTTAGGTAACTAAAGGTGATTCTTACAAAAAAAAATGGCTGTAATAGATCAGTTTGAGAATTACATATAGATAAGCCTCCTGTATCTCTCTCTATTTTTATACTTGCCATTCTAGGTCAGGGTACTTAGTACCTAAGCAATTATTAGGTACCTGCTATTGCTTGTAAACCTAGAACTTGAGAAGACTGGGTTCCTGATAGTTGGTTGCATTCTGATAGGGTACAGAAAGACCCTGAAAATATACCCAGCATGGGAAAATAAATAATCCCTGGGACATGCTAATTTGTAGGATTCCTTTCTTTGAGACACATAGCAGAATACATATAATTATCTCCTACCACATTTTATATATGTATTACTAAAACCATGTCCAAATTATTTCCTTTTAAAATATTTTTGAGGATCCTCAGGAATACAGGAGAAGCTTCTACTATGGCATAATACCAAAGTAGCTATTTTCAAGAAGAGCAGCTTTTACAAAGAATAGAGGAAGACAGATTACCATCTTATCAATGATTTCTATTGCTTTTAAAATTCTCTGTTGTTTTTCATTTCACCAAGAACTGCCTCTCTATATATTTAAATGGTACCATATATGCATGCAAATAGAAGTTATTTGGCGGGATACACAGAATACCATTTGAGAAATTAAAAAACATTAAAATTTGGCAAAAATAGGATAATCACTAACAAGATAAAATTCTAATTCTGACATAATAGTTTAATAATATAAAATAAATTTTGAGTGACTAAATGCTAGCTTAGGAGAGGGGAAGGTGTATGTGTACGGGATTTACACACACATATGCACACACATACACATTTTTTTTTCAAAAGTAAGGAATATCTAGGTGTTAAATCATTTTCAAACAAGACTGAAATGACCTTCACTGGAAATTTCTAAAAATAGTTTGAGAAAAGGAAAACCAGATAGAGAGAGAAAGAATCAGAAATATATCATAAATGTATCAATGTACAAAGTTATGATTTAATAAAAAGCAATTAAAAAAATATAAGAGAGAATGGACAAACCATAACATTACTGTTTTTAGTTTTTCAAAACTTTCTCCTTCACTACTTACAAACTTGCTCCTATCAAAAACAAAAAACCTAATACAAACAAATTCCTCTCAAAACCTAGTTTCATTCTTGAACTACTTGCTTGTCTTTCTATCCCACAAAACTTCCTGAGAGAATAATTGATACCAGGGGTAAAGGGCCAAACAGTAAATATTTTAGGCTTTATAAGTTGAATAGCCTTTCTTGCAGCTTACTCAATTCTGCACTGTTATGCAAAAGCAGCCAGAGACAACAGATAAATGGCTGTGGCTATGTTTCAAAAAATTTTATTTATGGACACTGAAATTTGAATTTAGCACAGTTTTCATATATCATGAAATCTTCTCTTTGTTTTTTTGAACTATTTTAAAAAAATAACCATTCTATCTTACAGGCTAAGAATCAGAGGGGTGCATATGAGTAGATTTGGTTTGCCAACCTCTGATTTATGCCACTGCTTCTTATCCCCTTCAAAATTACCTGTTGCTTCCACCATGCTACTAAGATTTGCTTTCTCAAAGACCATTAATATCCTACTAGTTACAAGATTTAGTGTTTTTCTCAAACCTGAATTCTTTGATTTCTTTGCTATATTTTATTATCTATTGGCTCCTACTTTGTTTTGATAATCTTTTCTTTTTCTTTCATGAAGTTATACCATTCTGGTCCTTTCCTTGCCTGTCTAATGACTCCTCAGTCTCCTTTGTTGGATCCCCTTCTTTTTTTCTATTACCTAAATGTAGAGATATGCCCAAATTTCTGTCTTCAGATCAATCTATGTCTCATTTCTTTGTATACTAACTTTTCTAATGATCTCATTCACCACAATTACTTTTAATAATGCATCTACATAGACAACTTCCAAAGTTGGATCTTCTGCTTATATTTTTCTAAGAGTTCAGACCTTACATTCTTAATTTCTTTTTAAACTTCAAATTATCAGTTTTTCTAAATATTTTTAGCTTTCCTATCTGTTGACGGCATAACTGCTATTCAAGTTCCAAAGAGTTTTTAAAAAAAATCTTTAAGTTCTCTTTTAACTCATAAATTTAACAACCTCCATTACCATTCAAACCAATCAGCTTTGCATTAAGTTTCCCTCCATTATCCCTCACACCTGTTCGCTCCTTTCTTTCCATATAGCAATGTCTTCAGTTTAAAAGCCCATCCTAACTCTCATTCCATGTGTACTATAAGTAGATAATATTGATTGCCTGCTGTAAAATCCATTTTCCTATTAATGAGTAATATCAGACTCTTAGCCTGACATTCAAGGTCCTCAACAATTAGCTCAATCTATCTCTCCAGGTTACTTTCCTTCTAATAACTCTTCCTTTTTTTTTTAATCTGTGTGTATGTGTACATCCTTATTTTTTATCTCAACATTAATGTTAACATTAGAAGTTTTTTTTATTTCTATTAGCTTGTTAATACATGTATAAGGGAAAGATTTTCCATATATTTAAATTTTTAATTTACATTTTATCTAGAGATTGTAACTAATTCTCTTGTTAGGTTCATTGCTTACTACTGTTCTCTCTTTTTTTTTAATTTATAGTTAATTTTATTTATTTTTTAAATTAAATCATAGCTGTGTACATTAATGCAGTCATGAGGTACAATGTGTTGGTTTTATATACAATTTGAAATATTTTCATCGAACTGGTTAACATAGCTTTCATGGCATTTTGTGTTCAAACGTTTATATTCTACATTTAGTAAGTTTCACCTGTACCCTTCTAAGATGCACTGTAGGTGTGGACCCACCAATTACCCTCCCTCCACCCATCCTGCCCTCTCTCCTTCCCTCCCTTCCCGCTTTCCCCATATTCTTGTGCTGTAATTGGGATATAGCTTTCACATGAAAGCTATAGATTAATTTCATAGTAGGGCTGAGTACATTGGATACTTTTTCTTCCATTCTTGAGATACTTTGCTAAGAAGGATATTTTACTATCCTATAACTTTGAACTTCAGGGACTTAGTTTGTGATTAGAAAATTCAATCCCGGATTGCCTCTGTTGGAATTTATATTTTCTTTGTGGAATAATTACTTGTTTACCTATTTTATCTCCCCAATTAGGCAGTAAAATTCTTAAAGGTTAGTCCCACAATTTACTAAGTTTTATATTGTTCACAGGCCTGGTATAACTGCCTCAATGATTTTTGGAAATAGGTGAGATATTAAAAAGAATGACAGTGCCTACCATTGCATCTGGTAATGGTTTTCCGTATATTGTTCAGTGCTAGCCTCATTTTTCCTAGACTTGTAACCTCAGGTAAATTATGTAACTTTAATTTATTAACATATGTAACATAGAGGATGAAAATAACACTTCATTTTCCTATAACATAGACAAATTGTAAGGATCAAATTAAGATCTATACGTCAAATTCCTGGGGGAAGTATGAAACATAGTAAAAGTAACAGTTAATTTCTTTTCATTTTAGCTTATTCGTCTTTTATTTCCAGTGCCTACTATTGCATCTGGGAGATGATATGTGCTCAGTAAATGTTTGTTGAATGAATATATGAATGAGAAATAATTCTTTTCTTACTTTTCTTGGTGTTAATTAAAAAATATATATGTGTCATTCACAATGCTACACATTTCTAGCAAAAAAAAAAACTCTTAATAAACTGTTAAACAATAAAACATCTACAAACATAAGAAAACAATAACCTTAGGTTGCTTATTGATAACATCTTGCACATTATACATGATATTCATAATTGTATCCTGCTGAAATTGTTGTGATCACCAAATAATTTGTAAAGAAGGCAAGTACCTCATTATCATGATATGTCCATTAGCACAAAAACATGCCAGACAGGCACTGTTACACATGACCACCACATCTGCTTGCAGTATAAAAGATGTCTCAGTGATGTTGTGAACATAAAGGCAAGTCTGAGAAGGCAGTGAGAAGACTTTGGCTTGTTTTTCTGAGCAGATTATTGTATACTGATGATCTCCTGCTTCTTGGGATGCACAGGATGAGTTCATGACTACTTTCCTTCTCCATGATTTTTCATTTTCATCTATATTGTTTGGATCCCTCCAAACTTCATATGGTGGTTGCATTAATCCACCAGTTCGGTCCAGACAGGAGAATGTTAGCACAGCTCCTTTCAGTGAGAGAAATGTACCTATAAAAACAATTTCATATCACTGGCACGTGAACTTTTTAAAAGCATATATGGGCAATAAAAGCTTTATATTATGATAATTTATACCAATAGTGTCATAATATTGCCTTGATGTTCATAAATTAGTAGATTTATGAGTTAATATGTTACAATAACTTAGAATCATATCATGTTAAGCCTGAAAAGAACCTAAGGCATCAACTTACCAAATCCCCTCATTATATTAATAATAAAATAGATCAGGAAAAATTCTAAGACTTGAGCCAGGTGCATAGCAAGTTAGTTTTAGTTCAGAGCTTAGAAGATATGTTTGCTAATTTTTAATCTAGGATTCTTTCATTATACTATATAGTCACCCTAAAAAATTCCTTTGAAAAGAGAATTTCTTAAATGTATAATTTTTATTAATTAAAATACCTTCAACTTATTTGAAAAAATAATCACACCATCTAATTTTTTCTTTCTTTCTTTTTTTTTGAGACAGAGTCTCACTTGGTCACCCTTGGTAGAGTGCCGTGGGTGTCTTGGCTCATAGCAATCTCAAACTCTTGGGTTCAAGTGATCCTCTTGCCTCAGTCTCCCACGTAGCTGGGACTATAGGCACCCGTCACAACGCCTGGCTATTTTTTTTAGAGACAGGGTCGCGCAAAGGCTCAGGCTGCTCTTGAACCTGTGAGCTCAAGCAGTGTATCCGCCTAGGCCTCTCACACATGCTGAGATTACAGGCATGAGCCACTGGCCTGGCTATTTTCTTATTGGACACTCAGAATAAATTTCATGAAATTTCAATGTCTAGAGTTCATGCTAACAATTTTAATTGTATGAAAAAGACAAAAAAACTACCACCAGCTCTTAGGCAGACTTATGCATTTTTGTACAGAAAAGAGTTTAACTCACTTGTATTCTCCAAAGTTGAATATCTATGCTAGATTATTACCTGTGGCTTTCATTAGTCCTGAAGGACAATGAACTAAGAAGTTACGGTGGAAACCTGGGCTATTTTGACCTTCACACATTTCCAGATTCTCTCCATAGTGCCCTAACAGCCCTTTCTTTCCCTTGTCCTTTGATATCATGCAGAGAGAGTAAGTGCCTTAATTAAGGCTGATGTACCTCAACCGTATACTTGTGACAGAGACTGGAAAAGGGAGGAGTAATTAAAAATAGAATTACTTAGAAAGTACTTATAATTTAAAATACTTAAAATTCATCAAATTCAAAAGAATACCTTTGGATTATCTAACATATGTTATGTTTTTAAATTCTTAAAACTAAGAAACCTGTCAACATCCTGTAAGGATAACTGACGAGGACGGGAGAGTAGAGGTTTAGGTGCTTCAGTCTGAGGGTCAATGTACATCTTCCTCAATCCTGCACAAAGAAAATATAATTCCAAAAGCTATTGAGAATGCTTTAATTAGAATCGATCTAGGTTCCGCTATTCTGTGAAACTACACTTTCATAACTACCTGCCATGAAAAGACTTTTCTAAGTATAAATATCTTTGCATCCCTGATTTAGAGATGGCCAGCAGCAGGTTAAAAAGATAAGAAATCCACATTTTGAAGCCATTTTACTTATACCTGTCACATATAAGCTGTCAGTGTCAAAATTAGTTTCTCAGTAAGTTGCCCCTTGTAAAAACAGCTCCTGTGTTTCCTAACTTGTTGTAAAAAATGCTTTGATTACATTCTGTTCATTAGGTTTAGGGTTTCATCATATTTTGTTCATTAGGGCTTATGTTTTTCCAACCCTGTATTATATTTTATGAATCTACTTTTCATCTTTCCTAACTGGAAAAAAAAAGACTTGAATAAATATAAATTACAAGCTGTACTATTTCAGAAATACATTTTGGTGTAAAGAAAGAATAAAATTATGGGTTGGATAATAAGATATTAGCTTAGTTTATAGTAAATAATTCACCACACAGTCAATGAGGAACTTTCCTCTTAAAAGAGGTTTCATGGGCTAGAAGTTTACTTTACTCTAGTTTTCCAAATAACCAGCCCTCCCCACTGTAACCTGGATATGTGCAATTAAATATTTCTAGTATTAAGAACTTACTATGTGTTGTAGGCTCTGTTTTAAGCATAAGAAATACAATAGTGAATAAAACATTCAAATATGTCTGCCTTAATAGAACTTCCTTCCTTTCCTTTTTTTTTTTTTTTTTTTTAAAAGGAAAGAGTTTATTAATTCATCAGCAAGTGAGGAGACTGGCATACTTTTGTCTAAAAAAAATACCAGCATCTCCCTTCTGAACAGAAGCACAGAGTTTTTAAAGGTTCTTATCAATCCCATAATCCCTTCTTGGGCTAAAATAATCTCATGTCCTTTACCCAGATTCATCCTGTCTTCAGCTAAAATGTTTTCACAACCTCTGCACAAGGAATTCCTTTGAGCTATGCCTGCTGCACAAAGAACAAAAGACAGGGATGCAAGTTTTAGATTTTAAAAAAGGGAGGAAGTGAGGGGATTTGAAGAGACAAAAAACATTTCTTCCCACTCTTTTTTCCCCAGGCCATTCTCTCTTACATATTCATCACTGTCAATTTTACCCTTCCATACACAGAACTTACTTTGTATGGTAGAGACAGAGTATATAATGAACAATTATATAGGATATATTAAGTAATTATAAATAAGATGGAAAAGGTGGCGACATTTTAAATAGATAAGAAGGTGTTATGGATGGACTGAATGTCTGTATAATCCTCCAAATTTGTATGTTGAACCTCTAATACAAGCAGTCTACCCACTTGCATGTCCCATTGTCCCACCTGTCTCAGCCTCCCGAGTGCTAGGATTATAGGGGTGAGCCAGCTCGCTCAGCCTTGATAACTTTCTTAAAGAGAAGTAAAAGTGATGAGGTTACAAAACAGAGGAACATAGTGTAATAGATTAGAAAGTATAATGAATTGAGATTCAAGAAACTAAACCTCAGATCTAGTTTATTCTCCTGCTTATCTGAAGCATATTATGTATCCTTTCTGGGACATCATTTTATTAATTATGAATAAGAAAACTACAATTGATCAGTAGACAACAGGGGCAAGTAAGGTTTCACTTGTATGATCAGCCTTATCTGGAAGCTTATTCAAAGTGCAAATTACCTACTAAATCAGAACTCCTGGGTGTGGAATTCCATAATCTGTGTTGTAACAAATCCTCCAAGTAATTCTGATACAGACTAAAGTGATACTATTGGAACAGATTGTTGATAGCAGTAACAATACTTAAATGATTAAACTTAGTCACAATAACTTTTCTAATTTTAGTTTGTTTTCCAATAAACTATTTCAGCAATGTTTCTAATGTTGGCTTTGGCTACATTTATTAATTTGTATTTGTCCTCTTTCTGTCTTACTATCATGCATTTAAGATGTGTTAGACACTGTGCTGGGGACAGAGGGAGATTTATTATGAAGGTAATAAGGCTTAAGCTTCATGACTCATCACTTGCATTGGTTCCAACACCCACAAAGGGATCTTTCTTGTAATATTTTAACATGTTCATATATTTTTATAAAGTTTATGAAATTAAAATATTTTAACCTCAATCATTTAAGACTCATTTCTCTTTCAATCCTACATTTCCTTTAGTTTGGTGACATTATCGTGGACAGGTGCTTCAGGAATCTGAACAAGGGGAAGTTGAGACAAAGAATACTTAGTTTGGTTTTAGTGAGACATAATTAGGTGGTTCACAGTCATTACTATCCAGGTATAAAAATGGCATCCACAAAAAAATACTACTACCCTGATGCAACTCAGCATTATTCTAACATATGTGCTGGGCTACAGGGCTATTAATACTGGAGATCATATTGAAAATGCATATTATTTCAACCTTAAGAGTATATGAATAATGTAAAACAAATAAAATTTAAAATGTATGTTGCCAAAAGCTAGTCTATAGAAAATCCTTCCAAATCTTACAACTCATGAAAGAAACTTGATACAGATTTTCCCAAATTGACAACAAAGTTAAAATTTCACACGACATTTACTAGTGATAGATGATTAGGAGGTGGCAAAGTCAGAGAAAGGAAAGTGAAAAATTCAGACTGGGTAGACCAGGGAGCGGATATTGGGAAGTAACAGTAATAAGATTAGACGTAGAGTAGGGCTGAGTTTAAAGAGATCATTGACTTCCAAGAAACAGAGCTTGTAATTGATTTTATGAGCAAGTAAAAGAAATCACTGCTTGGAAACTAGGTGATGAAAACAAAACTGGGGTAAGACAAATATGTAGACAGTGAAGATAAGAAGAAACTAAAGTTAGAAGATTATTTAGATAGTATTAAATAGCCCTCATTAACAGTGGCACTACTAATACAAATGGAGGAGTCACGAGAAGAACCTGTTCAAGGATAAGGAGAATAAATTTATTCTGGACACTTGAGTTTAATCATGAATTTAAATCTTGAGGTTGATTATAAGGCATCTATCTATCTCTCCCCATGTCTGTCTCTCTCTCTATATGTAAAAAAAAAAAAAATATATATATATATATATATATATATATGTATATATATATATATATATTACAAAGCAGTGATGGGTACTTCATATGACAGAACTGATAATTATACAATAATTTGTAGCTGAAGGGGAGGGGGCAGAGATGGGGGAAAGTTTGCTAGTGGCAGAATATTTGTGTATTTTCCTTTGTATTCTTTTTTGTTTTCTTCTTCTTCTTTTTTTTTTGGCCGGGGCTGGGTTTGAACCTGACACCCCTGGCCTATGAGGCTGGTGCCCTACTTCTTTGAGCCACAGGTGTTACTACTTTTTTCTTTTCATTAATGAATTACCCTAATAATGCATTTATGGGGTACAATGTGCTGATTTTATATACAATTTATTGCAAGGGTACATGTCAAATCTACTTAGCATATAAATGTCTTGACACAATAATTAAGTAAATGAGGTGAAACCTTTTGTATTTTGATTTTTATAATTATAAAATTTAAAATTTAAGAACTAGCTCTTGAGGGGAAAAAACGTATTTTGTATCATAGGTTTTATACTGATGAAAACAATCCACTGACCTAGGAAGTATTTTCCAACCCCTTAACATGGTTTATAGCCTCTTATTTTTTTAAATTTCAGGTTAACGAAGGTCCCTATGATTAGGGTACATCATTTGCTTTTGTAAGATTAAATTCTTTTTTTTTTGTAGTTAAACTTTTATTTATTTATTTAAGATTAAATTCTTAGTTGTAGTTGTGTCCTTCACTCAGAAAGTGTGCTATGTACCTGCCAGCAATGTATTCACTGGGTGGGAACTTCATTCTCCCCATCCTTGAGTTTGACTTTTTCTCTCGTGGGCATGTAGTTGTTAATTTACTTGTTCACTTTAGTACTGCATACATTTGATGCTGGTTTTTCCATTCTTGTGCTCTTTTGCTTAAGAGAATGTTCTTCAAATCTATTGAGCTTGTTATAAGAGATACACACTCCATCCATTGTAGGGCTGATTAGTATTCCATGGTATTACATATACCATAATTTATTAATCCATTCATGCGTTAAAAGGCACTTGGGTTGTTTCCACATCTTTACAATTGTGAATTCTGCTGGTATAAACATTTGTGTGCAAATGTCTTTATGGTAAAATGTCTTTCTATTGATTAATTAAGTATCTAGTAATATGATCACAGGATCAAATGGTAGGTCAACTTTTTGGTTCTTTGAAGACTTAATCTCCATACTTCTAGTTTGCAGTCCCACCAATAGTGCATCAGTGTTCTCTTCTCTCCACACCCAAGCCAACATCTGTTGCTTTGGGACTTTGTAATGTGGGCCATTCTTACCAGGTGATATCTGAAAGTGGTTTTGAAAACACATTTTTTTAAAGATAGTTATTATTCTGTTGCTCAGAATAGAGTGCCATGGCACCAGCCCAGCTCAGAGCAACCTCAAACTCCTAGGTTCACGTGATCCTCCTGCCTCAGCCTCCTGAATAGGTGGGACTTTAGGTGCCCACCACAACCACCAGCTACCAAAGTGGTTTTGATTTGTATTTTTCTGATGATTAGACATGATGAACATTTTTTCACATACTTGTTGGCCATTTGTCTGTCTTCATGAGAAAAGTTTCTGTACATGTCTGTAGCCTAGCTTTTAATAGGGTTGTTTGCTCCTTCCTTGTTGATTTGAGCACTTTGTCAGGTTTGTAGTATGAAAATATTTTCTCCCCTTCTAAGGTTGTTCCTTTGCTTTGTTGATTGTGTCCTTAGCTGCACAGGAACTTTTTAGCCTGATCAGGTCCCATTTACTTTTATTGTTGCTGCAATTGCCAGTGGGATCTTTTACTTACTTTCTTTTTTTTTTTTTAAATTAAATCATAGCTGTGTACATTAATGCAATCATGGGGTACAACGTGCTGGTTTTATATACAATTTGAAATATTTTCATCAAACTGGTTAACATAGCCTTTATGGCATTTTCTTAGTTATTGTGTTAAGACATTTATATTCTACATTTAGTAAGTTTCACCTGTACCCTTCTAAGATGCATTGTAGGTGTGATCCCACCAATTACCCTTCCTCCCCTCATCCTTCCCCCTCCTCTCCCTTCCCTTGCCCCTTTCCCCATATTCTTGTGCTATAATTGGGTTATAGCTTTCATATGAAAGCTATGAATTAGTTTCATAGTAGGGCTGAGTACATTGAATACTTTTTCTTCCATTCTTAAGATACTTTGCTAAGAAGAATGTTTTCCAGCTCCATCCATGCAAACATGAAAGAGGTAAAGTCTCCCATCTTTCTTTAAGGCTGCATAATATTTCATGGTGTACCCTAGCTCATTAGGAGTTTTCCTAACACTTCTCTTTAGGGTTTATATAGTTTTATGTATTAGATTTAAATAATTTTATTTAGTATGAATTGATTTTTGTAGGTTGTGAGAGGTGTGGGTTCAGTTTTAGTCTTTTACATGTGGATATCCAGTTCTTTCAGCAACATTTATTAAATAGGGATTCTTTCCCCAGTGTATACTTTTGTTTATCTGGCCAAAGATCAGATGGCAATATGAGGCTGTTTTCAGTTCCAGAGACTCTGTTCTGTTCCACTTGTTTTTTATGCCAGTACCACGTTGTTTTGATCACTACAGATCATGTATAACCTGAAATTTGGTAAAGCAGTGTCTCCTGATTCCTTCTTATTTTGTAGAACTGCGTCAACAATTTGGGGTTTTATCTGATTCCATACAAATTGTAGAATTAGTTTTTCAAGATCTTCAAAGTATGACATTGGAATTTTAATGGAGTTTGCATTAAATCTATAGATTTCTTTGGGTAGTATAGACACTGTAAAACTGTTGATTCTTCCAAACCATGAGCAAATATGTTTTGCCACTTATTAACATCCTCTGCGATTTCTTTTCTCGTTCATATTTCTCTTTATAGATTTTCACATATTTTAATATAGTCTAAGATATTTCATTTTCTTTGATGCTATTATGAAGGGTATTGTATCTCTAATTTGATTCTCAGCTTGACTGTTGTTAGCCTATATGAAGGCTATGGATTTGTATACTTTTATTTTATATTCTGAGACTTTGCTGTATTTCTTGATCACTTCAAGGAGTGAGTGAGTGGTTGAGTCTTTCGGGTTTTCTAGGTATAAGATCATATTATCAGTAAATAGAAATAATTTGACCTCCTCTGTCCCCATTTTGATACCCTTGGTAACCTTCTCTTATCTGATTGCATTGGCTAGGACTTCTAGCATTATGAATAATAGTGGACATCCTTATCTGGTTCCAGTTCAAAGCTGAAATGCTTAAATTTTTCCTCATTCAATATGATATTTACTATGAGTTTTTTCATAGATGGCTTCTATCAGTCTAAGGACTGTCTTACTGATGCCAATTTTCTTAAGTATTCTTATCAAAAAGGATGCTTAATTTTGTCAAATGCTTTTTCTGCATCTATTGGGAGGATTCATATGGTCTTTGGCTTTACTTCTGTTTATGTGGTGAATTACATTTATATTATTGCATATGTTGAACTAGCCTTACATCCCTGAGATAAAGCCGACCTGGTAGTGAAGAATTGTTTTTTGATATATAGCTGTTTTGCTGAGTATTTTTGTGATAATATTCACTAATAATTTTGGTTTGTAGTTCTTTTGTTGTTATGTCCTTTCCTGGTTTGGGTAGCAGGGTGACATGTGCTTTACAGAAGGGTTTGGAGAGGGTTTCTTCCTTCCTTCTAATGTTTTGTAATAGATTCTACAATATAGGTACAAGTTCTTCTTTGAAAGTTTGGTAGAATTTTGGTGTGAAACCCTCTGGTCCAGGACTTTGTTTTGTTAGATGCTTTCTTATTGTGTCAATGTCAATGCTTGATATTGGTCTGTTTAAGAGTTCTATTTCTTCTTAGTTTATTCTATAGAAGTAATGTCATTCCAGGAATTTGTCCATTTCCTCCACATTTTCAAATTTCTGGGTGTAAAGATTTTTTTTTTAAATTTGTAGATACAATAGGCCTTAAACCAACAAAAAGATTTTTTGAGGTACACAAAAATCTATAAACATAAAATCTGCAGATAGAAGCAAGTGAAACCCTCCCTGCAACTCTAATAAGCGGAGGAAGTTGAAACTTGCATGCGTGAATCAGAAAGGACACTGTTTCCTGCAAGTGAAATAATGGATCATAACACAGTCTGTCTCAAAACTTTCATATTGACCCATGTATTCAGTGATGATACTTTGTTCAGTGGGAAAGTATTATGTCTCCTTTTCTGTTTCTGACTGAACTTATTAGACATATTACTTTTCTACTTCTGATTATTCTGGCCAAGGGTTAGTCAATTTTGTTTATCTTTTCAAAGAAACAACTTCTTGCTTTGTTAATCTTCTGAATGGTTCTTTTGTTCTCTTTTTCATTTAGTTCTGATCTGATTTTTATTTCTTTTCCTCTGCTGGGTTTTGGATTGGATTATTCTTCTTTTTCCAATTGAAATGATATGATATGATTCATAAGGTTGTTGATTTCCATGCTTTCTGATTTTTAGACGTGGGCATTTATACAATAAATTTACCTCTTGGGACTGCTTTTGCAGTATCTCACAGGTTATTATATCTTCTAGCCTAACTATAATTTTGTTCAAAGAATCTAATGATTTCCTTCTTTATCTACTCCTTGGCCCAGCTATCATTTAGACACAAGTTGTTTAGTTTCTGTGATTTTGTGTGGGGATGAGTCAGACTTGATTTCTACTTTTATTCCAGTGTGGTCTGTAAAGGTATGTGGTATAATTTTAATTTTTTAAAATTTACTGAGTGGCTCGGCGCCTGTGGCTCAACGGGCTAAGGCGCCAGCCACGTACACCTGAGCTGGCAGGTTCGAAATCCAGCCTGGGCCCGCCAATCAACAATGACAGCTGCAACCAAAAAATGGCCAAGCGTTGTGGCGGGAGCCTGTAGTCCCAGC
>CAUYON010021807.1:0-36842 GCA_963573935.1 Arctocebus calabarensis | reverse complement strand
GTAGAGACAGAGTCTCACTTTATCGCCCTGGGTAGAGTGCCGTGGCGTCACACTGCTCACAGCAACCTCCAGCTCTTGGGCTTAAGTGATTCTCTTGCCTCAGCCTCCCTAGTAGCTGGGACTACAGGCGCCCGCCACAGGGCCCAGCTACTATTTATCATTTTTGATTGAGGTTATTAGAGATTTTACTTTTCTGTTTCTAGTTAATCTGGCCAAAGGTTTATTGATTTTATTTCTTCCAAAAACCCAACTTTTTGTTTTATTTACTGAATGATTCTTTTGTTTTCAATTTCATTAATCTCTGATTTAATTTTAGTTATTTCTTTTCTTCTGTTGGATTTGGGATTAGATTATTCTTCTTTTTCCAATTCCATAAGATGGTTCATGAGTTTGTTGATATACTCTTTTTCTTTTCCTTTTTCTTTTTTTATTGAGACAGAGCCTCACTATGTTGCCCTTGGTAGAATGCTATGGCACCACAGCTCACAGCAACCTCAAACTCTTGGGCTTAAGCAATTCTCTTGCCTTAGCCTCCCAAGTAGCTGGGACTACAGGTGCCCACCACAATGCCCTGCTATTTTTTGTTGCAATTTTCATTGTTGTTTTAGTTGGTCCAGGCCAGGTTCAAAATCCACCAGCCTTAGTGTATGTAGCTGGCACCATAACCACTGTGTTACAGGCACCGAGCCAGTTTTTCGTATGTAGGCATGTAATGCAATACGTTTCCTTTTTAGGATTGCTTTTGCTATATCCCACAGGTTTTGGTAACTTGTGTCTTCATCGTTGTTATGTTGAGGGAATTTAATGAATTCCTCTTTTATCGCTTCCTGAATCCAACTATCACTCACCATAAGGTTGTTTAATTTCTAAGTCTTTGTATGGGGATGAACGATTTTGCTGTAGCTGAGTTCCATCTTTATTGCCTTGTGGTCTGAGAAAATACAAGGTATAATTTCTATTAATTTATCTGAGGTTTGATTTGTATCCTAGGATGTGGTCAATTTTGGGCTGATGAGAACATTCTTTAGCTTTGGGATGGTGTGTTCTGTATATGTCTATTAATCCCATTTTTTTCTAGGGTCACATTTAAGTCCTTTTTACCTTTATTTAGTTTCTGTTTAGAAGATCTGTCCAATTCTGTTAGAGAGGTGTTAAAGTCCCCGGCTATTATGGTGTTATGGGATATCATATTGCTCAGACCTTTCAAGATCTATTTCATAAATCTGGCAGCATTTAAATTCGCTGCATAAATATTTAAAATTGAAATGTCTTCTTGTTGTATTGTTCCTTTCGCCACTATAAAGAGAAAGGCCATCTTTGTCTTTCTTAACTTTAGTTGCTTTAAATCTGCTTGCATCTGAAAATAAAATTTCAACCCCTCCTTTCTTCTGAGTTCCATTTGCTTGAAATACTATTTTCCATCCCTTAACCCTGAGTCTTGATTTGCCCTTCAAGGCTATGTGTACCTCCTGAAGACAGCATATGGATGGCTTCTGCTTTTTTATTCAATCAGTCAGCCTGTGCCTCTTCAGTGGGTAATTTAGTCTATTGACATTTATTGAGAGAATTAATAAGTGTGGTGGAGTTCTATTCATCTTATTTCGTGAAAGTCCGTTGTGTAGTTTTATCCTTTGTGCCACTGTGCTAAGTTCTGACCTTTAGTTTCTGGGTGTTTACTTTGCTGATGGTCCATTGTGATGGTTAGTGCTGCGAATATGTCTAAGTATTTCCTGCAGAACTGGTCTTATTGTGGTGAATTGCCTCAACACTTATATATCTGCAAAAGATTTGATTTCTCCATCAGTTTTGATGATTAGTTTAGCATGATCAGAATTCTGCACTGAAAATTGTTTCATTTAAGAATGTTGAAAGTTGATGACCATGCTCTTTTGGCTTCAAAGGTTTCAGTTGAAAAGTCTGCTATCATCCTAATGGCTCTGCCTCTGTAGGTCAGTTGGTGCTTACTCCTGGCAGCTTATAGAATCTTCTTTCATCTTGACTTTGGATAGGTTCATTACAGTGTGTCTTGGAGAGGCTCTGTCTGGGTTGAGATGACCTGGAGTTTGATATACATCTGAAAGGAGTGTGTTGGGGTCTTTAGTAAAATTTAGGAAGTTTTCATTTATGATAGTCTCGAGTAGGGCTTCCATTCCTTTGGTACAATCTTCTTCCCTTTCAGGAATCCCTATTATTCGTACATTTGAATGCTTCATGGAGTCTCATAGTTCTCTAAGCACCTGTTCTGCTTTCTCTCTTCTGTTTACCTGTGTTAACTCAAAAACTATCCTTAGCTCTGAGGTTCTTTCTTCTCCATGATCCAACTTATTTTTGATACTTTCTACTGCAACTTTGCATTCCCTGATCATCTCCTTCATTTCCTTAAGCTCTGCCAAATTCTTTTTATATTGTATGTATCTCTCGTCCCACTCTGTCTTTCCATTTTCTCATCCATTCTGTTTATTGTCTTAATCATCCATATTTTAAATTCCCTTTCCTTCAAATCCATTAATTCTTTACAGGTGGAGTTCTCTGTAGTAGCTACCTCATGGTCCATTAGGGGAGTGCCTGTTTTGGCTTTTCATGTTGCCAAATTTTTCTGTTGGTTCTTCCTTCTTGTTCACCTCCTTGTCCTCCTTTTTCCTTCTCACTGCCTCTTTTGCTTCAAATTACCTTGTCTTGTGCAGTCTCAGCCTGAGCAAAACCAAACTCTTCCCTGTGGCCAAAAAACAGAAGTCTTTGCTCTTGATGACAGCATGTTGCAATATGTCACTGGGACATCAGGTGGCACTGTGATTATTTTTTTTTTAGGAGATAGCACAGCCAGCAAAGTGTATGGTCCTTATTCCAAAGTTAGTTGCCTTCAGTGATCACCTGATTGTTTCTACAGCATTCATTCTGCTGGGTTGGGATTTTAAAGCTCACAGGAATCCTTCAGGGGCAGATCTCATAGTGCCCTCTGACCCCAGGTTCCATGGGGTGCAGGAGTCCCTCAACCTGTCCTAAGAGTGGAGTTCTAATCCTGGCAGGCAGAATTAAGACAGTCGTGCTTGAGGCCCCTGCCGAGACCTTCTCCAGACCTTTCCACAATTGCAGCCCCCAGCCACCAAGATCTTCTCAGTATGGCCACCTCGCCAACCACCAAGCCTATAGCAAGTCCACTCCAACCAGCATTCAAATCTGGTTGCTGTATACTGTTCAAGCCTGCCCACTCTTCCAAGCTTTCCACTCAATGCTTAGTGTATTCCAACAACTGAAAACTCTGGAAAGGCTTCTTTCTGTCCTGGACGTCTGTGGGTGCCAGCTAATTCCAGACAGTAGCAATTAATCACCTAGTTCATCAGCTTTCCATTGCTTTGGATCATATGCTGTATCCAGCTCACCACCTCCTCACTGTGCTCCCTGAGCTATGACTCTGGGTAAGGTCCCTAAGCCAGGTATGGCTGAGTTCTTTCTTTTTCCCCAGTCGTTCTATCGGAGGTCAGCTGAAGTGATTCTTCTATCTTAGTTTTCCCCCCTCTTAACGATTTTCTAAATTTTTTAGAGCTTAGGTTCTTAAGTTCACAATTCCTGTGCTCTGCTAAATCAGAAAAAAATGGTATTGACTTGTACTCAGCCTTTTATAGTATACAAACTACATTCACAAGCTTTATCACTGGCTCTCTGTAGTACCCCTGTGAAAAGGAGACACACTATCATTATTCCCATTTTCACTGTTCTGTGTTCAAGGTCAAACCTTTTCCTATGAAGTATGCTTTTTAAAAATGAGAGAAATACTTATAATTTTTATTTATATTAAAGTTACAAAGGTGAATAAGTGAGGCATGGTGGCTCACACCTGTAATCCTAGTACTCTGTCTGGAAGGCTGAGGTGGGTGGACTGTTCCAGCTCAGTAATTCAAGGCCAGCCTGAGCAACAACAAAACCCAGAGTCTCTACTAAAAACAGAAAAAGTAGCCAGGTGTTGTGGTGGGTGCCTATAGTCCCCAGCTACTTGGGAAGCTGAGGCAAGAGGCTCTCCACGGTACTCTGTTAAAAAAAGGAGGAAAGAAAAAAAGGACAATTGTACAAAACTTAATAAACTCCATTAAGACTAAATATAAAAACATCTAAGAGTTAACACAGTAAATAAAATCCCTATGGAATTCTACTGTCTCAATATTAGACACTATGCAGAGTCAGAAGACATGGGCAGGGATGATCACAAATCTCAAGATGCTAAAACAGGTACTGTGGTCAGCAAAAATAAATGAGATGTTCAGGCAGACAGGAGAGGAAAATCTCCATCCATCCCATTGCCAGCACGTGAGCAGATGCCAAGAGTCTGCAAAAATCAAGGGGAAAGGAGAGAGGAGACCACTCATTATGTTGACAGAGACCTCACACCCCCTCACCATCCATTTTACTTTTGATCCATATGCTCTTTTGGAGGGAGGGAGCATGTGGAGGTCTAAACATCAATTTGTCAGGGCCACAATTGATGGTGTGGCACCCCCATCATCAGGGCATTAATGGTGGTTAATAGTGATTTCCCAGTCTTACCATTCCCATCACAAACTGCATACCAGAGCTTGAGGACAGACACACAGACTGTCTCTTCAATCACATCTTTTACTGCCATAGAAAAGCACCTAGAATAAATAAGGAACACAATCTTAAATCTGGAAATCGGCATTGATTTTGTTGTCTTTTGGTGTTATTTCATCCCAGAATCTCCAAGTGAGGGTTTGAGGAAGTAATTTTATAATCCAGAGCCACCAGTCACCAGGATTGCTGAACTGCCAGTAAATGAACTGAGAGCTCAGGTCAAGGACTCAGGCTGAGGAGGTCAGGGCTACACAAGAGTGGGCAATAAGCTAAGGCCATGAGTGATGGATGCATTGGGACCAACACTGCCACTGGGCATACAAGCATGCACTAGTGACTCTCCACATCACTGTCCTGAGCCTCAGGAATCATACCAGACAATTAAAATATAAAATACAATAAAATAAAAATATTCGGGACCAAACCTCCTACCATATAGTTTTTGTCTCAGATGAAGTTATGAATGGGGTTGGCCAGGACTTAGCTAATTTCACTTCCTGATATGACCAGCAAATTCCAAGAGAAGGGAAAAGCAAATGGCAATCTTGCAAAAACTGGTGGAAACTATCAAGAATCAGTATTTCTCTGCTGAAGTGCTTGGAGGAATCCTGGGAGGTGCTGTTGCTCTCTCTAACAGTTAACTGTGGCACAAGTCAAATAGACTGAGGCTCTGTGCTCAAAGGTACAGTGAGTAGCTTTATCCTGCTGGATGAGCCTTGCTGCTGACTGAGGGGTGGTGACACTCAGAGGCATTGTTGTTTATGTGACTAGTGTCTGACTGCACAAGAAATGGCTCTCCTTCCTTGCTTTGACATCTGGGCTCTTTATAGACATCCTACCTTCTGATGACCTTGTTGTCACTGATGATACTGAATCCATTGTATATTCTAAATAAAGTTTGTTCTGTGCCTGAAACAAATTCATAGAAAACTAAGTCAGACTCCTGAACTGTCTGGCTGGTGTCTAGCTACAACACAGTCAGCTGATAATGAGGAATCTAATATGGATGTCAAGGTTACCACATTAATGGTTTGGCAGACAGAAATACCTTTATAATCTGAAAAAAACAATTTTCAGTAGCCACTCAGCAGTCTAGGCAAAAGGACTATTTAGAGAAGGAGAATGGAACTGAGGTGACCCTGTACGTTAGTTTTACAATTCATCACTTTGTAATTTTCAGAGAGCCCCCAGGAACTGCTTAATCGGGGGAGAATCAGCCTATCCATCTTTTCTTAAATATTTGTTTTGAAGCTATTTCTAGGCTCTAGAGAAGAACCTACAATCTCTAAGAAACTTGTTAAGGAGATATCTGTGTGCCCTCCATTATTTACTAAAGGGAAGTTAGACACTCCATCTATATGTACAAACATCACTGTGTGATTGAACACAAAAATCATTTAAGCCTATTCCAGAATCAATGCTTGTAAAAACTGGTAAAAGAACAGCATGACAGCCAGGTGCAGTGGCTTACACCTGTAATCCTGGCACTCTGGGAGGCTCAAGTTGTTTATTGTATACATTCTGTCTTCTCTTCCCCTACAGTAAAGGGAAGTTATGTGGTATAGTGTGGGATGTTGGGGTATATACAGAGTACCCGTATGAAGAAAGTGTGGGGGTCGAGTGTGGGTAGGATATGCATACTGACAGATTTATGAAGTGTGGGTTGTGTGTGGTGTGGGGTATGTATGTAACAGAAGTACATGTTCAATGACTGAATGCTGTGGGCATGTGCGCATGCGTGCATGCCGTGTATGTAACATGTACGTAATGTATGTGTAGTGTGTGCTGTGTCTGTGTGTGGTATTCACTGTGTGTTGAACAGATGCACTCTGAAGAGAGGACAGAGCAGGGAGAGGGCATATTTTTGTACACCAACCGAGTAGATTTTCAGTCAATATTTGTGAAAGGATAGGAGGGAGTCTTTGCTTCATAAATGCAGGCCTCTAAGTCCTATCCCTTCACCCTGATGGTATTCATGGGATCAGACACATCTCTGGCTTACAGTCCTTCATCATTTCAGTCAAGATCTCAATCCCCCCTGCATAGAACAGGGGCATCTGGTCAGGCTTGGACAGAGATTCCAAGAGATTCTTGGTTGTCACTGCTATGTTCTTTCCTGAGTCCACCAGGGCCCAGGCTTCCTTCTCCTGAAGATCTGCTTTCTCCCGAAGATCTACTTGATTCAGGTAATCTAGCAAAACAGAAGGAAAAAACAAAACAAAATAAAATCCTGACACTCAACAATACCAGACAAAAAGCAGCCTTTCCCACCATTTTTCTTGAGGATGGGAAGTAGAGATGCATAAAGCCTTAAAATAATTCAAATAATCCCCTTCTTGAACAAGGAAAATTTTAGAAACAGTGAAAATTCTATAACCAAAGTCTTAAACCATCTTAGGGATTCAAGGCAGTCTAGAAGGGTCTCAGGGAGTCGGCACAGGTGAGGAGAAAGGCAGAGATTGGAGAGGGAGAGCAGAGGGCAGGGGAGCAGAGCAGGTCAGCACTGAGGCTCAGACTGTGCTGGCGAGGCAAGGCTGCTGCCTCGTGGCCAAGGGCAGAGAAGGTGCGGAAGGTACCCTAAGGCAGGTGCACAAAGGGAGGTGAAATTCAAATGAAGGACATCAGTAGGAACATTCTCACCTTTCACCTGCGCCTGCAGCGAGGGAGTTATTTCTAAGATCTTCTTATAACACTCTCTAGACTAGAAAAAAGAAACAAGACTTGAGAGTTGTCAGGGAGTAAAAGGGATTACAAGAAAGACCCTGGGTGTCATGGGGATTGGTCCTTCACTATTCTCTCCAACCCTCCTGCTCCCAGTGCAGACAGGCATGGGAATACACTGTATGCTTCACATTTTATTTAGGCTTCTCCAGTTCTGTGGGGCAATACTATTGTTTCAAAATTCATTTAAAAAAAGAGTTTTGTCAGCTACAGCCTAGGATTAAAAAATAGCAAGTCCTAAATTCTTGTGGATCATGTGCATCTGGGATAGAAATAATCATAAGGTAAATGCAAAAGTTAGATATGTATTTGCACTAAGAGAGAAAAGGAGACTCCCTGTCAGATACTCTCATAGGGAGTCAGGGAATAAATGAAGCCAGAGACAGTGTTGACAGAGACTCAGGAATTGAAAAAGAGAATGGCAAGTTACATGTATTGGCTACAAAGAAAGTCAGTAAGGCGGCCATTTGTTGGTTATGTAAGAGTCAGCTAGAAAACTTGGGAGTGAGCGGTTCTCATTAAGAGTAGAAAGTTTCTGCAAACAGACGCTAGATGAAAGGAATTTCTGGGTTTAAGGCAGTACCTTTTACAGGGATATAAGAATTTCTTTGACTAGAGTATAATATAACTAGTCACTGAGAGAAAAAGTTCAGAAGAAAACAGTTCTGAGACATCTTGAAGGGTTGAGGTTTGTCTAGAATACTAGATTAAGAAATGAACTGGAGGAAAATATGACACATGAAGACAGGACAGTATCACAGAAATACAGTGTCCCCAAAGTTGCCTATAATGCTGCCATTCATAGGAACAATGAGAAATTGTAGCTAAATGTACCTTTATTTACAAAAGATTATTACAAAATTTTATAAGAGGTGGCTAATACACAGAATATTTTGTAAATATTTTATAAAATTTTGTAGTGTACACATCAAACAGAACCCAGTATCCAACTTTTCTTCAACCCCAGATCAGATTAATCTGTCAGCAGTTTCTGCTGGTTTTGCCATCACTATATATCCATAATCCCATCACTTCTACCAACTCCATCAACAGCCTAGTTAAAGCCACTGTCACCTCATGCTTGGCTAGGTATGCAACAGCCTTCTAAATGGTTCTCTGTTCTGATTTTGCTTTGCCAAACATTCTCAATATAGCAGTCAGAGCAATCCTTTAAAATGTAAGTCAGATCATGCCATTTCTTTGTTTAAAATCCTCTAATGGCTTACAGATCACTGAAAAATCAAGGTCCTCCAAAAAGCCTGTAGTGCCTTCTGGAATCGGCCCTCTATTTGCTTCCATCACCCTTCTGACCTCATCTCATCACTCTCCCTTTGATGCTTGCATGCTAGCTACTCTCTTCCTAGAATGCTCCTCCCTTAGATAGCCACATGGTTTGCTCACGTCACTATCTCCCTTCCTTGACCACCCCATATAAAACCAATCTAACCTTTCACTGACTTACTTTATTTTTCTCATGAACACTTACAAACACCTAACATACTACACTCTAACAGACTACATCTATTTGTTTTATATTTCTTGTCTACTTCCATCTTAAGAATGTGAGTTCCATGAAATCAAGGAATTTGTCTTGTTTACTGTTGAACTATGATTGCTTGTATTGACAGTGACTGGTAGAAAGCATGTATCAATATTTGCTAAATTAATTGAATAAAATTTGATAGAGAAACATTAATACTTTCTTTATTCATTTTTTTAATCTCATTACAATAATTCTACATATTTTTCCAATCAAAATCCAACAAAGAAAAGAACATTTTAAAAAATGTACAATATGAGGCAATTTATTTATAAAATATTTCATAAATGGAAAGATATAGCATGTTTATAGAAGGGATAACTATTTGCTTAGCTGGCAATACTTCTCAAATGGATTTAAAAATTCATGTAATATCTGTCACAATTCCATCTGGATTCTTTGTAGAAATTAACAAAATGATTGGAAGTTCATATGAAAATGCAAGTAAACCAGAATAACTAAGATAATCTTGAAGAAGAAGAGGAACAAAGTTGGAGGACTCACACTTCTCAACTTCAAAACTTGTTATAATGATACAAAAATCAAGACAGTGTGATTCTGGCACAAGGACAGATGAGGATCAACGCAATGAACTGAAAGCCCAGAAATAAACCCATATATTTGTGGTCAAATGATTTTTTACAAGAGTGTCAAAATCATTCAATGAGGGGAAGAATAGCCTCTTTAACAAATGGTACTGGGACAAGTGGATACCCACATACAAAAAAATTAAGTTGAACCCCCACTTGGCTCCATGCACAAAAATTAATTCAAAGTGGATCAGAGAGCTAAATGTAAAGAAAAAACAGTTGGATCATATACTTTCTACAAATGAATTATATGGTAGGTGAATTATTTCTCAATAACCAGTATTAACAATATGTAATAGCTACACATACGATACATACACCCAGGGTTACTTTTGGGTGATAAGATTACAGAGAACTTTGTTTTTCCTTTTTGCTTATGCCCCTTCTCTCCGGAGGTTGAACACTGAGAGATGCTGCAGAAAATATCCCTACAGCTGATGGAGTTACACTGACACCCAACAAACATCCTTCCCAACTCTTAAGATCTTTTGAGAGTTACCTTGGACGATACCTAAGTGCGGATTAATACCTAGTCAACTTGGAGAATCATGGTTCTCTTCTGGGACAATTGGGAACATTGCTATGTGATTAAAGGTGTCCCTTACATTCCTTTAAAGACTTACCATGCTGTAGTTCTTCAGGGCCAGATGGGCTTTTCCCATGTGGAAATATGCTTTTGTGCATTTTTCATCACACTACATAAAAGAGAATGACTGATCAGATGTTTCAGAAGATCTGAAGTCATTAGCCATTCCCCTAACTACCTAGATAACCGAGTTAAGGCAGAGCTTTAGCTCTCAGGACAGTTACCAGAGTTGACAATTAAAACTTTTCTGTGCATCTTCAACTAAACTAATTGATGCCTGCAAGGAGCCTAGATGCACCAGTAAGCTCTCTATCAAATTAATTAATGATACCTGCCAATTTTCATTTCCATTTAATGAGACTTAATCAGGAAGCAAACCAGAAACCCTTAGTTTAGAAGAGCTCTTAACACTGGCTGCACATCAGAATCACCTAGAATGCTTTTAAAAATCCTTCCAGCCAGGAAGTAAGTACCCCATTCAAATTATACTTTGGGGTACAGACCAGGTATCAGCAATTTTTTAACTTCTCCAGGTGACATAAATGTGAAGGCAAATTAGAGAATTACTGGCTTACTAGAAGAAAGAAGAATTTACTCTGGGAAAACAGCTGAGGTTCCTATTATATCTTAGTGGGCCTGGGACAGTGGTTCTCAACCTTCCTAATGCCATGACTGTTTATTTTATAGTTCCTATGGGTCGTGACCCACAGGTTGAGAACCGCTGGCCTAGGAAGTGCCTCCCTTCAAATAAACTACATGTGTACAGTGGGAATTTACATTCCTCAAGATTAGGAGGAATGCTCCCTTCAAAAGGCAACATTGAGACAATGGCTGAGACTAGACCATTTACATAGCGGGCCCTCCACCTGTCTGCCTCTAATAATTATTACTTCACAGGGAATGATTCAGCAGAGAGACATAAACTAAAATTTAAAACAACTAGTAAATAAAAATTTATCAAATCCATTTTATGTTCAAGGCATTGTGTTGGGTCAGATGCCCTTCAAGGGTTTACATTTGAAGAGGTTAAGAGTTCAAGCTCAGGAGACTACAATGACCTGGGTGGATTCTTGTTCTGCCACTCAGAAGTGAGTCATTGGCCAGGCTACCTAAATTTTCTGACACTCATTTTCCTCATCTGGAAAGTAAAGATAATAATAATAGCATCTCTCTCTCAAGTAGCTGTGAGGAAGGAATCACGTAAAGCACTTAGCGTAGCCCTGGGCAATACATTACCAGCTGTTGCTGGTGCGGTTACAACAGCAGTGATCCACTTCCCAGAAAAAGAGAAAATGTAAGAAGAACTGCAGAATAATAAAAGAGAGAACTTTTGGAGAGAACTCTATAGATAGATTTCCATGTTCATCATTTCCTGATTCACTGCCAGGCGAATGGCAGTGATAAGAAGAATGCTTGGTTGTTCAGCATTCTCCTTGTACTTCAACTTTACTAGTCCCCAAGCTTGATGGTTCATTAGAGTGATCTTACAAAGTCTTCCAACAATTCTGTGAAGTAGAAGCAATTATTGTTCCCATTTTACAGATACGGAAACTAGGGGTTGTAGAGGTTCAAGGTTACACATTTAGTAAAGGGAAGAACTGGAATTTGAAATCTGGCCATTTAACTTCAGAGCTCAAGGCTTTGAAAATTAATACCAAATCTTTAGAAAGGTGCTATAAAAAAAAGTATACAGATGCTATAGAAAATGCTACTGAAAAAATTCAGTGAAAGGAAACCTACCTAAACAAGATGCATTGTTAAAAGGGCAGGCCAAGGAGGAGTGATGTGAGCCAGATCTTGAGTGTTACCTATAGAGGTAAAGAAAGGAGAATGGGCTGGGCAAGGTGGGAGAGGATGAGGCTTCTATGACAGTCCAGCTGGGACTGAGGGCAGGTGCTGGGTAGAGGGAAGGCTAGGACGAGGCTCTGAATGCCAAGCCAGAGGCTGAGTCATACCTGGAGGTGTGAAGGTGAGCTGGTTGGAGGCTGCATGCAGAAGAGAGGATGGAAGGGCAGGGTGAGGAGATGAGCCAGGGGACTACTTAGAATGAAGGCAGACATGGGACGTCCTGGTGACAGTGAAAGTGAAAAGTGCAGACACCAGAGCTACGTCAGAGAAAAAACTGGAGAGTATGAGGCAAAACTGAGGATCGAGATGCCTGGAAGGCTGCTGTGTCATTAACAGAAATGGTCAGTTAGGGCTGGGAGCAAGGCGGGGTGAGTGGGAAGAGTTGCATTCTAGACACACAGAGTCTCAGAGGATGCAAAGACAATCAAAAGCGACCTGCTGAGTTGGCTGAAATGCAGCCCTGGAGCTGGGAGGGGGCTAGGCTGGGAAGTGGACTGAAAGCCACCTGCAGAGGTGAGAGGGAGAACGGAGCTTGGAGAGGCAGCAAGCAGAGCAGCGAACCCTGCTGAATTCAGAGAGGAAATAAGGAAGCAGGAAAGGAACTGTCAAAGGCAAAAGAAGAAACTCTAGCGCTACCGCTTGTGAAATCCAAATATCCACAATATATTCACTGGCAACGCACCAGGTAAAAACGGGAAAACCAAGCCCCAAGCATTAAAGCCTTGTTCATGGTCAACTGTGTGTCACCATTAAGTGGTTTTGGTTGTGACTTTGCCTTCCTCTAAATGACTCAAAGGGCTGCTAATGGAATTTCTCACTAATGGACCCGTTTTCCTTTGATCATGTGTCAACCCTCAGTAGGATCTTCTCAGGTGAACCCCAGGTTTCCTTTAAAGGAATCCTGCCCTCAGAAGAAGATGTATGTCATTGTGCAGGAATTGTTCTGCCAAGAAAGAAATGGTTCTAATCCTAATTGAAACCAGCCTCTCTGCCTTATCCTCCTTGACAAAGAACATCAGTCTTGAAATATCATCACATGAACTTGTCTCTACCAATTTAAAAGTGTCAAAAACTGTAAATTTGGCATGAAAGTACTAATACTATTAATAATGGCGTGCCAGTGAACATTCACTATTGATACATTACTTTTAAAGGGAATTAAACTTTCTCTTTTAATTTATGGCTACAACACAGAACCAACCATTATTAGTTTTTATTTTATTTTATTTTTTATTAACTCATTAAGAGGTAGATCATGTATATGTGAATGCATTTATGGGGCACAATGTGCTAATTTCATATACAATTTGGAATGCTTACATCATACTGGTTAATATACCCCTCACCTCATTTATTTAATTATTGTGTTAAGACATTTATACTCTATACTTAATAAATCCGACATGTACCCTTGCATTATGCACCATAGGTGTGATCCCACCATCACCTCCCTCCCTCTAACCTCCCCCTCCCCTGTTCATTGAACTCATTGTACATTTTTTCCACATCTCTCCAGGTGTTTACCTAAACCTCTGCAGCTGGGAGTCTCACTGGGCATTTAACTGGCTGCTAAGTGTTAGCCATTTTTTTTTTTTCTTTGAGACAGAGCCTCAAGCTGTCACCCTGTATAGAGTGCTGTGGCATCACAGCTCACAGCAACCTCCAATTCCTGGGCTCAAGCGAGTCTCCTGCCTCCATCTCCCAAGTAGCTGGGACTACAGGCGCCCGCCACAATGCCCGGCCATTTTTTGGTTGCAGCCCTCATTGTTGTTTGGCGGGCCCAGGCTGGATTCGAACCCACAAGCTCAGGTATACGTGGCTGGTGCCTTAGCCAGCTGAGCCACAGGCGCCGAGTCGTGTCAGCATTTTTTAATGTCAGCTCCATTGGGCCTGCTTTGCCTCAGTTTCACCATTAATTATGTTGTGCTTCAATTAACATGTGAGCATAGGCCAGTATGTTATCCTGAATCAGCACAATGGTGTGTCTACCTGTTTGGTCTTTTTCAGATATGAAAAGATGCTCTTGGAAGCCCTGTGGTATCTTGTTTCTTCCACAGCAGAGGATGAGACCCACACCCAAGGACTATGGGGTGTAAGAGGCCCTCTACAGTAGATGGTTAAGGGTTTGGGATTACAGTTATAACAACACTAGCTTCCTGATCCTGCCTGAGTTACTAGATTACTAAGCCTCAATTTTCCTTGTCAGAACAATCAAGAAAATAGCAATATTAAACAGAAGAAAATATAATGTTGTAAGCACGTAGAAAATGGTTTTTGTGATTCTTTGAGCAACTAAGAAAAACATCCTTGTCTCTCTCTTCTCTTGCAGAATGATGGTAGAAAAAGAAATCATGATCCAAAAAGGTGACAGAGGAGGTTAGTGGATCTGTGTTGGGACTCTGAGGAGCTTGATGTCATCAGCTTTGGGGAACTCTTACAACTTAAAGGCCATTGCAGTGCGATGGAACGAGAGATGTCACACACACACACACTATCCTTAAAGAGCTAAAGAAATAAGACATTCCAAATGTCAGTTTTGGAGGATCCCTAGTGTTTTATGACCCATTATAAACAAAGGTCACTTTCTAATTCATCTTTGATTACCCTTGCTTACCCTTATGATAAAAAATAAACAAGTAGACATGCCAGCATGTTGCTGTTCAAGTGTGCTGGTTTAGGGCCGTGCTCAGTAGGCTACGACACATGTGCATGTCAAAGAATTGAAGCTACAGGATAAACTTGGCACATTCTCCTTGTACTTCAACTTTACTTGATTCAAAGTTTTAAGAAACAATATTGTTATATGGTATTAACACAAATAAATGTTATGAAGTACCATGCAAAATTCATAAGGATTTTTAAGATAAAACACACATCTTGAAAGAAATTTCATTCACTCTGTCTCTCAACCCGGGAAACGTTCATTTTCCTCTGCTGTTAGAGAGTGCTTCAGTCAGGAGTCTGAGAAGCACTAGTTTGGGTTATAAAAAGTCCCCTGTGGCAGAGTATTAAGTCTGGAGAATGTGGAGTAAAGATTATTTAAATATCTACACATAGTCACCTAAAGTAACTAATGTCCCTAAGAAGTGATCACACCATTTCTCTTTTGCTTCTATGCACCTTTGATTATTATTTTGGCAGATTTCGGAGACAATACCACACAGAGTATTAAGCTATCTGCCTGAGGCCTGACTGAGTTGAATAATAGAGATTCCTTTCTTTAATTGTTCCTCTACAAACAGAAGACATTATGTTTCTAGATTATTAGGGCTAGAGGGAAAAAACACAAACTGATGAGGAAGAATGGCGACAGCACAGAAACAATCTCCCATGGTGGCGCCAGAAGACAGAAGGCGGCATTTCCACTCTCCTGAGCAGCCAGGCATCTGACAACACAGTGTAAAGAACATGCTATTTCAACATAAGACCTTGAAAGACCAACCATAATGGCACTTCTCTGGAGTGCTTACGATGCACTAGGCCCTTTATGTACATGATCACACCTGCACAGCATTTGTATCCTATTTTATAAGTGTCTACCTCTTTGGTCTTTTTCAGATACAAAAAGATGCTCTTGGATACTACAGAGCTTACCTCCTCTCCTACCATGATACATGGGCAACTACCTTGTATTTACTTTAGGACTAAGAGATGGGAGTCAAACAAGCCCAGCACCACATTGCTGGAAAGAAAATAAATATTCTCTTACCTTCAGAGCCCACTCACAATCTGCCAGTGCCTTCTCATAGTCCTCAAGTTTCATATAAGCCTGTAAATGACACAAATAACTGATATTCATATTCAACTCCGCATCCTACAGTCTTCACACAGAAGAGCGGCTGAACAGCAGAGTGGTGATGAAATGTACCCGACTCCCACCTAGATTGGTTATGATCCCAGCAAGGAACAATGGTGACTGGGTGACTGAGGAGAGTTTAGGACAGGGACTATTTGCGAGGGAAGGGCAGGGCTTAGGAAATGGACAAGGAATGTTACAGAATCCAAGGGCTAGCAACAATGGATGGCAACTACCATGACTCCTAACCTAAGGGGTGGAAGGAGGGAGAAATGAACAAAATGGGAAAGATTAATCTGTGCAAAGACCTGCCTGATTGTGAGCTGAGACCTTCAGTGGTAGTGAAAGCAGACAGAATAAATACCCTAATCTCACCTCCCTTTTTCCTTCAGATTTCATGGGCTGAACACAAACAGAAGCTAGAGGGCTGGGAAGCGAAGAAGCCAGTGTACACAGGTCATCCCCCAGGACACAGAGCAGGGCAGAGGAGGAGCTGAAGAAAGCTAATCATGTCTACAAAGGAAGTACTCACTTCTGGAGTCTTCCCAGAGCTCCAGAAGGACACCAGATGATAAATGTAATCAAAAAGACAGCTAAACAAACATTGGAAAGGATGTGGAAAATTGTAACCCTCCTACGCTGCTGACAGGAATGTAAAATGGTGCAGTGCCTTTGGAAGACACTCTGGCAGTTATTCAGAAGGTTAAATGGAGAGTTACCACATAACCCAGCAATTCTATTCCTAGCTTTATAACCAAGAAGAATGTTAAACATACACCTATTTAAAAAAAACTTGTACATGAATGTTCATAGCAGAATTATTCATAATAGTTAAAAAGCAAAGCCAATCTAAATGTCCATCAACTGATGAATGGATGAATAAAATGTATGTCCATACAACGGAAAATTATATAGCAATGAAAAATGAAGAATTAATGCATACTACAACATGGATGTACCTTGAAAATATTAAGATAAATGAAAGAAGTGGTCACAAAAAAATAAGATTCCACTTATATGAAATGTCTAGAGTAAGCAAATGTATGGTAACAGGAAGTAGACTGGTGGCTGCCTAAGACTGGGAGTGAGGAGTGGGAGGACTGGGGAACAACAGTAAACAGTATGAGGTTTCTTCTTGGGACGATGAAATGTTCAAAAATTGATTGTGATGGTTGCACAACTCTGTGATTATACTAAAAACCATTGAATTGTATATACTTGAAATGGGTAAACTGTATGGTATGTGAATTATGTCTTAATAATGCTGTTGAAACAAAATGTTAAAGAGAAAGCTTTGCTTCCGTCCTTATGCATGCAGCAGGAAGGAAGGAATTCAGGACACAGGCTGACATTTAAGTCAGACCATGGCTATAAAACCTCCTGTCAAATGCCTGGGGTACTCTTTCAGAACACCTCATAATTAGGGAGAATCTAGAAAATAAAGAATTGACTCAGAATTTTATGATCCATTCAAACTAAACCAACTTGATAATTTATTTCATTTAAAGCTTCTAAGAACTAAAGGTATGTAAACAAAGCACAGAGGCTATGATAAACTCTATTAATTACTGGATACATAAGTGATAAATAAATTCTTATCAAACGGCACTAAGTATATGTGAAGTGCTCTTCATGATAGGGTCAGCACTGTAACTCATGGAGCATCTAAGTAGCCAGTCAAAGTGAGGAGGGAGCAGATAATAGCCAGCTAATGCACTTCTGCAGTGCAGCTCTTGGCTCCAAAAGAAAAGCAGTGATGTGATGCTTTTAGTAACTTGGGTTCTGTACTAACTGGAGAAGATGACTCTGTGAGCTGTTTCTATAAAGCATCATGTTACAGTCCTGGGTATCATTTTAAAGTCAGAGGATGTAAGGAAGAAGCTGGCATCATTCTAGACAATTGTGGCCATGATTTCATGACACTATCACTCAGGATACACACAGACTCGAAAAAAATCTGTATGGGCTGCAAAAATAACGTCTACACAGTCTCTCACTTTTTCTTTTTTTTTTTCCCCTGAACTTCCTCATTCTCCTTTGCTTTTGCATATTTTAAAAAGAATTACTCTTTCCAAATAGCAATTAAACACCAGATTTATCTAAATTATTCCAGCAATCTATTGATCATAATATTGCTTCCAGGAGAAAAACAAAGCAATGAAAGGGCAGGTTTTTTCTCTAGCAAGCAAGACTCAATTTGCAGGATCCTTATTAAGTGTTTTCTAACACCACATGCATACAGGAGAGGCATTTTAAAAATAGTCAATGGTTCAAATGATTTGTATCACCAGACAGCACATTTTGCGTTTCTCTGAATAAGCTTTCTCTTTGGGAAAGCTGGGAGAAATTGCTCCTCTAAAGCTTTTCATTGCATTTACTTATATTTATCCACATTCATTCTTAATGTGATTCTTCAGAACTAATCACAGTGCTGCTTAAAATTGAGTGCAGTGAAAATGTAACTAATTTAGATGAATCAGGCAATAGACAGTCAGAATTAGATATGTCTGAATTACATAACTTTTTAAAAGCAATTCAATTTTATTGCTTTCAAATAACTTCAGAGTTGAGCAAGTATTAGTAGGTAGATGTTTTTAGAGACCAAATTTGATAAGTAAGAAGGAACTATAACTATTGTATTAATTGCTTGCATTTAAATGATTCTCCTGATTTGCCAACAGAAACTTAATTCCCTTAACTGGACTTTTGTGCCTCTGATGTTATGTAATTTTACAAGGATTTATTGGACAACTGTTATAAAGCATTAGGAGAAAAAGTATATGGCAGTTTTTGCTGACAAAAAGTTTATCTTGTCAGGGTGGAAATGTACTGTTAAACATACTCAGGCCATCTATTTACTGACTCATTTTCACATAATAAATTTTCTCCACAAATGGAAGTAGTTAAATGACACTTCACTCCTAGTCTGAGTTACCCAAACTGCTAAACTAATGAGGTTACATTGCATTTGAGTTTACTTATCATTAAATTACTGTCACTCCCAAGAATTTTTAGCCTCCAGACGTCCTGTTTCTTGTTATCAATACTATTCCTCAACATACCACAGCCAGACATTGTTAATCTTAAGTTACAGAAATTGGAGCTGATGAGGGCTCTGCTGCCACCACTCCCTCTTATAAATGACAAGGCATCAAGTTCTTCTTACACAGGTCCTGCTGATGTATCCTAACCCTCGGACAATCACATCCTTGACTCTTCCCCAACAGGGAACTCTACCACACAAAAACTCAACTGCTTCTCAAGGTCACAGGAGACATTTTTGTTTCACCTGAGAAGTATTGGCCTGCCCTTCATTATGTAGTAAGTAATGAACATTGAGGTGATGGTGTTCACCCAGGGTTCCAGGAAACTGAGTTCAGCTGTGATATAAAACGAGGCATAAAGGCTTTCTGAAACTCAGAATTTCCAAGAAATTCACTCCAGGTCCATCAGCTATCCAGTTTACCCTGGCCACATAAACTTGATCTTAAGGAGAGACTGAAGCAATGAATAAGAAACTAACGGAGGGCAGCCCCTAGGAGTTTAGCACCAAAAAGGAAGCTTGGCAAATCCAGTCACTGACAGCAGAGTTCCAAGGTCTCACTGGTCCCCTCATTCCACTAGTTGTCTCCTCTCTCCACAGGGATAAACTAGGGTGCCGTCAGTGATGTGCCGGAGCCACCTTACCCTTTGGAGGGAGCCAATCACACGGGGCTCTTCCCAAGTCCTCCTTTGGTGATTCCAAATTGGTAGCTTGACATCACGCCATGGGAAGAGTATTTACACCATGGAAACTAGATGTGCTGCCCACAAATCAGCTCCCCTCACCCCCCAAACTAGAGCTAGTTGTTAAATGTTTCCCGGTTTCCCCAGCGCGACCATCTGCTCTCGTCTTTGACTGCTGTCATAGTGTAGTGACAGCTGTTCCCTGAGAGTGCCCTAGGGACACATCTTCGGCTCACTGACCTGGGCTCGGTTGGTGTATAGCACTTTCATGTCCTTCAGCTTCTCCAGACCCTCCGTGTAGCACCGGATGGCTGCTTCATAATCTCCTTTAACAAACTCTTCGTTCCCCTTTTCTTTTAGGGCTGTAAGAGTAATAGTCACACAGGTGAACTCTCACCACACGTTGGAAAATTCTTCCAGACTTTATTCCCCTGGTTTTCCAAATCTACTCTGAAGGTCTGATCCAAAAGGGACTTGTCACTTGCTTCTCTCTGCAGATACCGCAGGACCAGCTTCTTCAAGTATACTTTCTCCACATCTCCCCTCAAAGTCTTGTAAGCAGCTTCTTAGAAAAGGTAAATATTTCTGCATCAAGGCTTAGAACCACATCAAGTTTCAACAGTGACCAAGTCTATACCTTTACTATCCCACACAAAGGGTCAAATAATTAATTTTCTAACAACTATGGAATCATCTAGCTCTGCAGTACAGGGTGGTATAAAATAAATGCAGAAAGCATTCCTCTGCCACATGTATCTCCCCTAGCACATACAACCCGGTCTCTTTCTTTTCTATTCTTTCTCCCCTCTTTTCTCACAACTTTCATTTTTTTTTATTAAATCATAGCTGTGTACATTAATGCAATCATGGGGTACATTGTGCTGGTTTCATATACAATCTGAAATATTTTCATCAAACTGGTTAACATAGCCTTCGTGGCATTTTCTTAGTTATTGTGTTAAGACCTGTATAGTCTGCATTTAGTAAGTTTCACCTGTACCTTCTAAGATGCACCATAGGTGTGGTCCCACCAACTACCTTCCCTCCACCCCAACCTCCCTATTTCATTTTTCTTTTTCACTTCACCTATGCCTCAAGCTCGCCAGTGGTACCTCATGCCCATCCCTCCCTGTTTTCCAAGCACTGTGCAATCTCATCTGCTGAGTCTACCCATATGTTTTAGAAAGAGGTCTGACTGTGGAAGCAGACTAAGGGTTGTGTCTGACCTCCAGCTCTTGGCAGCAGGAACAGAGAACAGACAACCAGTAATTTTTGCCTGGCCGAGTCCCATTGCCTCAGGACCATCACAAACTTGTGGAATGGGAATCTTGATATCCTTGAACGTCAGCACACGTCTAGCACAGATCATCCCAGCTATTGAAAAGTAAGGGCTGACAATTACCATCTGCCAAGAGTGTGTTTTCCCTTCTTCTCTCAGCTCGTTCCTTTGCATCCTTCTCCACAGATGCCAAGAAGGCCTCTGACAGCAGAGTAATTTCAAATATTAAAAAGAAAGATCCAAATACTATAATCAGTTCTTTAGTTCAAATTCAGAAGACAGCTACTTTAGAACTTTACAGCCACACTTCTCATGCACACACACGCATGCACACTCACAATTCTGAGGCAACTAAATGACATTTTCTTAATTTGACATTAAATGGTAATCTGTGTGATGTATTATTATACATGATGGCTATGACTGTGCTTCAAATTTGAATTATGTCTTTTAAAAGAGTTTTTCTCTGAAGAGTGACTTTTTTGTTCCATTTAGCATAATGAGCTTCTGAGCTGAGCAGTAGAGAAACACTTGGATCCCTTGAACACCTAAGAGTAAATTGGATGGTACAGAATCATTGAATTCAGTTTACAAAAAATTGTGCAGGAGAAAACAGAGAAAAATCTCTGAGCACCATCCCTCCCCTCTGACCACTAGTAACAGAACTGCCTGATCAGCAGGTTTTGTTCACAGGTTGTTTGCAAGCCCAGAGGCTATAATTTAAGGGTCTGGAAGTTACAGTCAGCAAAAACCGATCCTAACTGAAGATTAAAAATTGGGAAGAGAGATGCTGTCCTTACCTGTGTTTATTTCTTCCACATTCTGTAAGACACAGGTTATCATAAAAACAAAGAAACAAGTTTTAAAAACCACTCTCTGATTTATGTGCATATACAACAAGAAAGGCAATGAATTACAAATGAGAATCAGGTCATTCCTTTAACCAATAAGGAAGGGCCCAAAACACAGGGGAGCTTGCTTTTAGATCAGGAGATCTGATTATGGGCATAACCGCTATGGGGTTGAATATGCAGAAAAGAGGCTTCCCAGGTCAAGGGACCTCTCCAGCTCAACTGGAAGAATTGAAGATACAAAGTAGTGAAATTTATTATCTTAGCAGGACAGCATAAATATATTACATTCACACATGATAAAATGTATATCATATATAATATGCTTATACATAATGTATAACATATATTATATATAATCCCCTTTTGGGGGTTGAAGAGGCCAAATTTTTATTACGACAGACTCAAAGATTTAAAGAAGATCCAAAAGGACCAAGGGAAAACAAAACAAAACAGAATTTCCTTATTATGAAAAAGAATCCAAGAAACAAAAGACAATTTCAGCCTTAGCAGACAATCTGAGATTAAACTCTTTCTCCAGTGTAGGTCTTCTCATTGTATCTATTTATATACGTTAATAACAGATAAGAAACCTTTGTAGGAGCTTGTGGAGGACTGATCACAGTCTTGTTCAGGGTGGTCCTGCATCCATCCACCTCTTGGTCCTCCTCCATAAGCAGTAGTCTCTTTTCTGTCTCAAGGACAGCTTTCTGTTGTACAACTGGGTCATCAGAATTCATCTCCTGAATTAAATTGGCTAGAAGAGAAATAAGATGTGAATCAATCAAACATGGTCTTCTAAAGACTCCATTCACTAGAAAGGATGGTGTCAAAAACTCATAGGGAAGCTCTTAAAGAAAAAAATGCAGCAATAGAGAGCAAAAATGAGCAATCAGAACAAATATGAAAAAATTAAGAACAGGATTTGTTTTGCCCAGAAAAAGTTGCTGGAGAATTTAACTATGGACTTCAAGGAATGGCGTTTTAAGCCACTATTAATCCAATAATAATTTATGGAGAGCTTATAATGAGTTAGAGAATATGCTGAATGCTATAGATGACAATGATGAATAAAAAAGATTATTTTTCTTGAAGAGCTTATGATTTTGTGTGGGAGACAAACATGTAAGTCCAGGCAGCTCTGAAAGCACAAAACAGCAGCCCTCAGCCCTGTCCCTGCCTGTCTACACTTTATTGCCTCCCTGGCTTACATCTATCATCTATTACTTGGCAGCCATCTTGCCCCTGGTCAACTCCCTTGCCCTCCCACCACACTCAAGAGACAAAACTTCAACTCTGGATGAATTCAACCATCCACTTCTCTTTCTTAGGGATGCTGAACACAGAGAAAAAGACAGATGCAGGTCCCTGGACGTCAGTGATGGATAACCAAGCTTCTCATCCTGGGCAATCTTTAAAGACTTTTAAAAGTTTTGTAATCTAAACCTGACCATCTCAGACAGAAGACCTTATCAATTCAGAAAGGAAAGAGATACCATCAACTTCCTTCCCTCAAAACTACAAAACTACCTGCCCTACACCAACATTCATCTGTCCTTCCTTCCTACCACAAGGAAAAGGTGTCCCTCCACCTGTTATGAGGCTCATCCCCCATCCTGTGCTCAGGGTCTTAGCATCTCATTCTGCATAATCAGTAACCTTGCATCACCAGTCAATTATACCATTTTGGCAATATTTTCAACCTCTTCTATATGACCAGCTTCTTTTACATAAAGGTTGTTTATACACTTTAAATCTCTCCCAATGCCCTGTTTCCTCCTCTTCACAACTAAACTTCTTAAAGACATCTTCCTTTTTTCATTATGTTCAGGGTGTCCCAAAAGTTGCCCACAAAGTTGTGGGAAAATGGGAGCTTGTAGCTAATGTACTTTTACTTACAAAATATTCATTACAAAAATATTTACAAACTATTCTCTGCCTGTTGGTCAGCTGTCTGTAATTTTTTTTAACTAAATATTTTGTAAATAAAGGAGCATTGAGCTACAATTTCTCCTTTTCCCTGTGTATGGCAATTTTTAGGATACCCTATACTTCCCATTTCTTCTTTCCTACTGATTCTTCACAGAAATTAGTTTTCAAAAATTTTAGTTATAAAATATCTTACACATATATAAGATAACAAACATTTTTGTTTCCATGCCATCTGTAAGTTAATAGGTATCCTTTCTCCAGCACCTTTTAATACTTGCCTCACTCAACTTTTACTGCATAACAGCTCACTCCAACTTTGTGGCTAAGTCTGTGTTATTTAGCTTAGTTTACAATTCTCTGGCCAGCAACTTGAGCTGGACTTAGCTGGCTAGCTCTTCTTCTAGTTTCTGTAGGGAAATAGACATGTATTTCTGTGGCCAGCTGTCTGAGTGGTTCTGCTTTGGAAAGTTGACTGGTAGTTTGCTCCGGCAATGGGAGCAACCAGGGAAAATCTTCTCCAGAGGGGTTCCCAAGAGTGGCATGGAAGCCCCAAAGCACACTCACTTTTCAAGCCTTTGCTTAAGCCATGTTTGCAAACATTCCTTTGGCCAAAGCCAGTCACATGGCCAATCCAGACTCAAGGAGTGGAAAAACAGATTATTACAGGCTTGGTGACCGGAAGAAGTTTGTGACCATATTTGCAATCTACTAGAATATTTGTCTATGTATATTAAAAGAATTAAAATCTATGCTTGTATTAAATGTGCATTCTTTTGTAAACTTCTTCTCTCAATATGCTTTAGAGATTTGTTCTTGATATATTTAGCTCCACTTGATTCATTTAAATCATTGTAATTACCACAGTTAATCCATCTCTTTATTGATGGATAATCATGTGGCTTTTTTTATTTTTGCTATAATAAACAGATGCTGACGTGAGTACCTGTATGTACCTACTTCCTGGTATACATGTTATATATGCTTCAGGATATGGCTGTATCAACTTGTATTCTGATAAGCAGTATACCAGATTTCCCATTCTTCCACATTCTTGTAAACACTTGTTATGTCAAACTTTTTAATTGTTGCCAATATGATAGACAGAATGATAATTCACTGATGAGGGGGTTAATCCACATTTTGCTCAATCTGCTTAGACTGGGTACCTGCTTATTGCTTTGCAGGCCATTTAGATTTATTTCTTTTTCTGTGAAGAACCTTTTCCTATCCTTGGCCAATTGTCTATTAGGTCATTTTTCTCTTTCTTATTCATTTATATGATTCCATTTTTAAAAATCTTTACATTGTTTTTTAGAGATCTCAGTATGTTGCCCAGGCTAGATTCAAACTTCTGGGCTTAAGTGATTCTCCTGCCTCAGCCTCATTAGTACATAGGACTATAGGTGCCTGCTACCCTGGCCAGCTGGCTTCTTTATATATTCTGGACTGGCTACATATATTTGCAGACATCTTCTCCTTGGCTATGGTTTGTCTTTTCACTTGTTCTTTTTTTTAATATCAATTATTTTTATTAATTTCTTCAAAGAGGATATGCATACATAAAAATAGGACTAGAAAAATAGGACAAAATATTAAGAGTTGTTGCTTCTGAGTGACAAATGGGTGATTATCTTCTAGTGCCTCATTTTCTACATTTTTAAAATTTCTCCAAAAATAGAGAGAAAAAAGAAAGAAAAAGGAAAAAAGAAAAGGAAAGAAAAGATCAATATGGTGTTTGAGCTGCGTTCCTTTTTGGAGGCTCTGGGAGAATCTGTTTCCTTGGCTTTTTCAGCTTCTAGAAGCCATGAGCATTCTTTGATTTATAGGATCTTCCTCCATCTTTGAAGCCAGCAGCAATGGGCCAGATCCTTCTCACAATTCTGTTGGTTCTTCTACCTTCCTCTTCTACTTACAAAGACTCTTGTGATTACACTGGATACCTCCAGATTAACCAGGATAATCTTCCCATCTTAAGGTAAGGTGATCAGCAATTTTAATTCCTCTTTGCCATGTAACCTAACATATTCACAGGTTCCAGGAAGTAAAATATGGACATCTGCTCCCATAGGCCTCCTTAGGAGTCCTTGACACCTTGCCCCACACCAGGCTTCCTCCACCTCCAACCCAGCCTCGATGTATTTAAGCTTTGGGTTGTTTTTGTCTCTCTTGATTCAAGTGTCTCCCCACAAGTTTTTATAAAGTAACATTCCTCTTCTTTTTTCTTGTGTGTGTGGGGGGAGACAGTCTCACACTTGGTAGAGTGCTGTTGCATCACAGCTCACAGCTACTCAAACTCTTGGGTTCAAGTGATTCTCTTGCCTTAGTCTCTCAAGTAGCTGGGACTACAGGAGTCTGCCACAGTGCTCAGATCATTTTTTTTTTTTTTTGGTGGGGGGGAGGTTTAGAGATAGGGTTCTTGCTCTTGCTCAGGCTGGTCTTGAACTCCTAAGCTCCAGCAATCCACTCACCTCTGCCTTCCAGAGGGCTGGGACTATAGGCATGAGCCACTGTGCCCAGCCTTCTTCATGATTATTTTGAGATTTATTTATGTGTATCAGTAGTCCATTCCTTTTCATTGCTGATGAAATGGCATAATGTTCCATTGTATGAATATCCCACAAATTGTTTATTCATTCACCAACATATAATTCTTCCAGTCCTTTGCCAACTTAATTCTTTTGGGGTCAGAAACATCTCTTTCTTCTATATCCTTTTTTATTAACCAAACAATGCAAACAAGGCACTTGGGAGTGTACAGAGTCCAAGACAAGTGGTCACTCTTTGCCCTCAACTTAAGGCTTCCAATTACAGGTAACCGATCTGAAAGCCTCTTCTGAAGCCAGGAACCCCATTGCCAGCAGCCTGGTGTCCACTCTCATGATTCTTTGAGGGGAAAGACCTGGGAGGATGGGACTCATATGATAAAAATAAAAAACTTCACTTATTTTTATGAAATCCTGTGTTGAGGAGATTCTGATTTTAAAAATACACCAATTTTTTCCTTTATAATTTATGCCTTTTTGTTTATTAAGGTTATAAATATACTCTCCTAAGCATTTTGTCAAAATTTTAAAGTTTTGTTTTCCTCATTAAGGTACTTATTCCACCTGCAGTTGGCTTTTGTGGAGGACAGGAGCATCTTGTTGAGGAGTCCCTGCCTTCCCCACTGATGCTTCTCTGTCATCTGTATTACACCTGTGAATCTGCTCCAGGCTCTGTCTTCCTTCCAGCATGATTTTACTAGTCTTTCCCAGCATTAAAACCTCCACACATTAATTAGTATAGCTTTATCATAAATCTTGAACATTGAGTAGGTAGAGTCATCCTACTTTCTTTTTTTCTGCAGAATTTTCTTGGCTATTCTTGGTCCTCTGCTCTTCCATGTGAACTGTTGAATTCTACTACAAACTACTTCTGGGATTTTGATATAAACTGTATTGACTGTATAGAATAATCTGACAGCTGACATCTTTTCCAAATGAGTCTTCCCATTCATGATAAAACATGCCTCCATTAATTTAGATCTTCTTTTATGTCTTTTAATTAATTTTTTAACTATGTTCCATATTTTACTTTAATTTTGTTAGTTTCTCCTTAATGTCCATTTTCTGTTCCAGGATCTCATCCAGGATACCATATGACATTTAGTCATGTCTCCTTAGGTTTCTCTGGGCTGTGACAATTTCTCAGACTGTCCTTGTTTTTGATGATCTTGACAGCTCAATTTGGGTTTATCTGGTATTTTCCTCATGGTTAGCCTGGGGTTATGGGATTTGGGGAGGAAGACTATAGCACACATCAAGGGTACATGCTATCAATATGACTTATGATGAGATTAATCTTGATAATCTAAGGTGATATTTGTCAGCTTTTACATGCTATCAATATGACTTATGATGAGGTTAATCTTGATAATCTAAGGTGATATTTGTCAGCTTTTGTCAGGTTACTTTACACTGTAAAGTAACCTGTCCCTCTCTCTGTCAGTAGGGCACTCTTGGAAGCAAGTCACTTTACATATCACATATAAGGGCTGGAGAGTTATGTTCTACCTCCTTGATGTCTCTACATCGTTTGGAATGAGTTTATTCTCTTGGTGTAAACACAAAGGTGTTCCATGATCTGGCCTCTCCACACTCAGATGGGACCCTTCTTTCCTCAGTCCCTTCTCTTCAGTTACATGGGATTTTCATTCCTTACACTTCTCAAAAGTACCACACTCTCTCTTAACTCCCAGATTTCCTATCTCATCTTTCCTACCACCTGGAACACTCCCTTGCCCCTTTTCCAATAGCCACCTCTTCCTTACTCTTTAGATTTTTGCTTAAGTCACTTCTTCAGGAAAATCTTATATGACTCTACGATGGAGTAGATTGTGCCTCCTCAAATTCATATGATGACACCCTAACCCCTAATGTGACTATATTTGGAAACAGCACCTTTAAAGAGGTAATGAAATGAAGTCATAAGGGTGAACCCTAACACCATGTGACTAGTATCCTTATAAGAACAGAGACAGCAACACACACGCAAGGAACTGACCACATGCACACACAGTGAGAAGGTAGCCACCTGTGAGTTAAGGAGAGAGGCCTCAGAAGCATCTAAACACACTGACATCTTGATCTTGGACTTCTAGATTCCAGAACTATAAGAATATGCATTTCTGTTATAGCAGCCCCAGCACACTAATACAACCCCCTAAGATGGGAGAGGTTCCTATAATTTGTAAGTCTCTTTTTGTATCATGTCGTACTTGAAATTACTTAATATCTGTTTTCCTTACTAAACTGCAGATATTATGAGGAAAGGTAATTCTTTTGCTGTATTCTTTTGTGCCTAGCAAAACTCAACAAATAGCAAGAGCCTAAGAAATGAATAAATAGAATTTAGGCAACACATGGCTAAATAAATTTCAATTGATTTAACATGAAATAAAATTAGAAATTCAATTCTTCAATCATGTGAAGACATTTGAAATGCTCAATAAGCGAATGTGGATTGTGGCTACCACCGTGAACAGTGCTGACTGCAGAACATTTCCACCATCACAAAAAGTTCTCTTGGACAGTGCTGGTATAAATGATACCTGAACAAACTTTGAGCTTAAATAAAAGAAAGATGGGGAGTCAGAAGGAATGACAAAGACCAAGTACAGAAATTGAAACACAAGAGTATGTGTGGGAAACTACCAGCAGTTTGCTGTTGCTCAAGTGTGAGGTAGGGAGAGACGAGAGAGGTAAGGACAAGGTCATGGGAGGACTGAAGTCCTGATGAGAGCTTGGTATTTATTGTGACTGCAAAAGGAATCCAAGCAGAGAAGTGTCTGGGTCAGATTTGCATTTTAGATACATTACTCTGTGGGGAGTATAAACCTGGAGGCAGGAAAAACAATTAGGGGGTTGTTGAAACAGTCTGGGTAAGAGGAACCAGAACACAGGGAGGGCTGGAGGGCCGAAGCTGGAGAAAGAAGCCAAACCTAGATAGGACATTGGGTGGAGAGATGGGAGGAGTCCAGTATGACTTGTGAATTTCAGGATGATGGTGCCACCAACCGAGACCAGGATGAAGAGGAAGGAGAATCAGGTTTTATTTGAGAGGGGGAGGGTGGGGAGGGAAAGAAATGGTGATTCAATTTTGGACCCATTAAGTTTGAGGTGTTTGTGGGATATAGTGGGTATGACAGTTGGTCATACAGGCTGAGGCCCAGGAGAGAAAGCTAGGTGTCAATTTAGACATGGATGTCACCCACAGGTGGTAGGTCAAAGTGCTCAGACTAGACCAGCTGAAGAGAAAGGTGAGCAGTGGGCTAAAACAGAACTCCATGGAACAGCATTCAGGGATAAGCAGAAGCAAGCTCAAGAGGGACACAGAAAATACATTAGGGATGAACCATTTATGAAGTTAACAGAATTATTTTTAAAACTATTTTAGTTTTTGGACCCATATAATCTCCTGGAAACAGCAATTTCAACATACTTATATTTGCTACACTGTTTTGTCTGCTTGTTGTTTTATCTCTATACTCAAACAAGTTCCCTGAAGTTTGCACAGGGACTGACTGGTTTGGAACTTCTTGAATATCATCTGTGAAATCAGAGTCTATTTATGTTCTTTGAGATCCCACCTGTCTGAGCTGGGGAAGGGATCTTCTGTCTGTAGGATGAGCCAAAAAGGAATGACACTCAAAAGCCATCCATGTAATCTGATGGATTGTGAGAGGAAGCCATTTGATTTTGCCTCTGCAACCCCCCAAAAGAAATGGCTCTACGCTAAAACAGGAGTGGTCCCAGACTGATCAACGGGGATCTTGGTGATCTCTTAGGGAAATGTTAGGCTCATTGTCGATGGGGAAATAGTAGCTCCTTTTGAATCAATTCTTCATAGAAGGGGACAAAATATGAAGGAATTTTTTTAAATTTTTGTGAATTCCAATCAGAATTTTAAAAGTTTCTTTGATACCAATTAAAAGCCAGAAAATCCTTCCCTGAGGCAATAACTTGCTTCTCCATACTTTGTTTAATTTCAATTACATTTCTTTTTTCTTAAGAGTCATAAACCTGTCAGGCAACCCAAGAACTAAGAGTAATCATTTCTCTTTAATCACTCCACCTACCTAAAACAAAATTTAATTTATTTATGATTTACAGGTACTTACTGATTTCATCCACATTTTTAAGAAATGTCTGCAAATCTTTTTCTTGATCATCAGCCATTGTAAACCAGAATCCCTGAGGGAGGCAGCAAACATGATAAAATTAATAATAATAAAGCACTAAACAGAACTGTCAGGCTTATTAGCCTTCTAAAACTAAGAACCAAGTGATTATTTTTAAGGCAGATTTGTGTTTATAAATGTTATGATTAACAGCAGGGTGATCCATTTCACTCTAACCTCTGTTTAAAGCCAAGACACATTCTTTGTGGTGATACTTCCAGAGAACTTCCAGATCTCCTTCTACTGGAGACATCACTCTGCAAATAGTTCCTTCAAAGCCAATGTCAAGCCCTGTGATTTGGAGACCTGGCATGAAGGAGATCAAGGGCAAAGCAGCTGACAGTCTTCCAGAGATACAGGAGCATCCTAACAACTGCCTTTGATCATGATGGGACCGTCTGCCTAAACCTTGGTCGTGGCAGTGTGACAGGTAACCTGAGATGGGGAAAATTTGCATCTAAATGTCCTTACTTTTTTAAAATATAAACCCCTGGATTGCTTCTGAGGAGTGAAGAGAAACTACAAATTGGCTGAAGGGATTAAAACTTGACAGAAGCACCAGCGTCTCTTTCCCCTCTCCAAGCACTTAGTTCACAGTTACTTTTGAGTCACCTACGGATCATAAAAATCATCTGAAAAATTGTTAAATATATAGATTCCTCAGTCTTAGCCCCAGAGATTCCCAGTCAGTAAACCTGGGATGGTACCCAGGAATGTATATTTTAAATACTCTCCAGGTGATTCTGATCTGCAGTCTATTAGTGCAGTTCAGAAACACTCCTATAACTAGAAGTTAGAAATCTGCCTTGAATGAGCTGCGGATATGTGTCTTAATGTCTTTAACACTACCAATTGCAAGAAAGTCACAGCCTGTCTGAGCTTCACAGTCCTCACCCATCCTATGGGACCCGAGAACTGTCCTAGGGACTGAGGGGCAGCACCAGCGTGAGGCACCCTTACCTATAAAACAGGAGGTGTGGGTGCGGCTTGCCCGGGGCTCTTTCCAGGTCAAACTCCCAAGGAACAGGGGCCTAGTGCAGCGAATAAACTTGCCCAAGGGTTCGAGGGTCAGAAGGCAGGGTAGGCAATTCCCTGACAGGGGCGGCCTCTCTGCTCCCAGGGCACGGATCTAAGCGCACACACTCCCTGGCCAATGCTACCCACTGCAGGACCAGAAGGCCCCGGCAGGGAGAGGGCGAAAGCGCGCCAAACTCGGGAGTTTCGCTCCGCAGGGGACGCGCGCCCTGCACGCCCAGAGCGCGCCGCACGCCCTCGCGGAGAGGCGGGGCCGACCGCACCGTTGCCTGGCAACCGCTCCCCAGCGTCCGCCTGCCTGGCGCCCTCCGTGGAGGGCCCAAGCCTAGGCATATACTGTCCAATGCCCTGCGACACAAACCAGCGTGCTATGCTCGGCTCTGATTGCCGCTCCAGGCCCAGGTCCCAGTGGGGAATCCCAGTACCGCGTAGCTGCACTGACCCGACGCGCTCAGGTTCGGACGGAAAATGGCGGCTGTGGGCGGACCGGGACTCGAGGAGGAGGGGCGGGGTCGGGAAGGATCGGGGCGGGACCTAGGGCAGGGCTAGGGGCGGGGCTGATCTAGGGGCGGGGCGATAGTGGAAGGCTCTCAGACTCTAGCTCCTTGGCCTAGAGCTCTGGTTCTGGGGCAACTAGCCAAGTTCAAAGCTGAGCTAGGGGCTGCAGGAAGGCCGGGCTGGGGTGGTGGGGAAGTCACGAGTTCAGCTCAAAAGTAGCGCCAGGTTCTCGCTTCTTTTTTTTCTTAGCGGTGAGTCTCCCTCCCAATTAGTTTAATATCCTTGGCGTAAAAGACCAAAGTTTCCCGTTGTACTTGTGAGAGACAGACTTGGGTCTGAATTCGGCTTTATTTACTGATAAATATCTGAGCTTTGAAGAGTTAAGTAACCGCTCTGATCCTCAGTTTTCCCATGTATAAAATGTCTCAAAAGGTTTATGGTTAAAGTTGGTGCTACCCAGTCAGTACAAATGCGTGCTAATTAATATCCACGGAATCATGATCCGACACAGGGCAGAATGAGCTGAGGGGCCTATTCATACTCTGAATACATGCACACACACTTAAAAAAATGTCAGGTTATTTCCTAAACAAAAGGCTCAGTGTATTGTGTTCTTTTTACCAAGGGAAAAAAGCAGGTTTGGGGAAACTTTCTGATGCTCAGAAACACCTGGGGTTTCTTGGCAAATGTGTGAGTGCTTTATGGAAACCTGTTTGAAAGGGAATGAGGAACCTCTAGAATTTACCAGAAAAGGGTGGCATCCAGACATGGCCAGCTAGCTCCAACACTGACTCAGAGGCAGCCTGTTGACTTTGTCTTGTGGCTTATGCCCCATAGGGTGCATGCCTGAGCTCTACAGAGGAGAATAGATTACTGTTTGCAGTCTCAAGGAGGCACTGGCACACACAGTCCTGCTTGGGTAACTGCTATGGGAGTATAGCACAAAGAAGCCAGAGGTATTCTCCTCTTGGAAGCTAAATGGGTGCAGTTCAGCAGAGTGAGTTCTTTGGCCCATCAGCTCTTGCAAGAAGCAGTGGGGCCTTAGGGGGCCCAGCAGTACACAGTCACAAATGCTGTCCAGAGGGACTGAGGGACCTCAGGAAAAGTAGCAGAAAGGGGAGCTGCTGGGCAAGAGCAAGGTTGATGGTAACCACAGGTCTGGCACACTCCAGGGATACTTAGAAAGTCAAAGGGTACTTCACAATGACCTTCAAACCTTTGGGAATTAACAGAAAAAAGAAGCAGTGACATTTTGGTTATTACTGTTACCACTGCATTTTCCTTTCAGGCGTGTGAGGCCTTGAGCATACAAAAGCTGTACATCTGTGGTCCAACCTCAGAATTTTTTTTTTTTTTTGTCATTTTCAGGGCTGATAGTTGCAAATCACTAACTTCCTATTACACTACTCTTTTCACTGCTCTCCTTTCCCTGGGACCCACCCTCAACAGATTATACCATACAACCATTCACTAAAGTGTTCATTCATCAAATGTGGGTAGTCTATAGTGTGCTGAGGCAGTGGAAGGTCCCTGGAGTGCTTTTGACAAATATTTATGGTGTGCTGAGTGATGCTTTGGAGTCATTCTGCTGAGGTTAAATCTCAGCTCTCTGCCTACTGTCACTTATTAAAATATCATTAAACACCTACTGTGTACTTTCTATTGTACTAAGTACTGGAGGTCTTTTTCCTTCTGCAAACACTGCTATTACCACTGCTAGAGGTATGACTCTGAGTAATCTCTATGTGCCTTTACAGTTTTCTCATCTGTAAAATGGGATTGTTAAGTGATATCTGCCCCATAGGATTCCTGTGAGAAGCACATGATTTAATATAGGTGATGTGCTTAGAGCAATGCTGGGAGCATTATCAATACCCAGTATACATTATTAACTATTACCACAACTCTGATTAGTATATGTTAGACTAGTACCTCTGAACCTAGATTATGCATAGAAATTGCCTTGGGATTTTGTTAAAACACAGATCCTAGGTCAACAGGCCACGGGGCTGAGATTCTGCAGTGATGCTACTTTGTGGACTGAGGCCATACTGTGCAACACTTTATCCAGTTCTGGGATGTAGCAGGGTACAAGTGGAGCTTATCACCCAAGTGGGGGCAGAGAAGTAAAGGTCAATTAAAAAATATATTAAATTCTCATTGTGATAAGTGATTTAAGAAGTACAGGATGAAAAGCAAATGTAGCAAAGAATGCTATGAAGGTCTAGTGTCACCTCGGAGGTCTTCCCTGTGATGTAATGTTTAAGCTGAGACTTGAGTGGTGAATGGGCACTGGCCAGTTAGAAGGGGGGAGTGGAAACAAAGGAAACAGTATGAGGTATGAGGGAGGAGCCTGACACAGCTGAGCAACCAACAGAAGGCTGGCTACCCTTGGCCACTGTATAGAAAGCAGGAGGTAGGCTGTGCCAAACGAAGCAGGTATAGATCACATTAGGGCCTTTGGAAGCTGTGTGAAGGCTTTGAGTCTTTAAATATCACCAGCAATCTTCCAGGGGTTTTGAGCAAAAGAGTGACATGATCAATGGCATCAGCCTAGGTCACAGAAACCTCAAACTCCTAGATTTAACTGATCTCCTTGCTTCAGCTTTCCTAGTAGCTGAGGCTAGAAGCACCTGCCACTCGCCCAGACGAATTTCTCTGTCTTTAGTAGGGATGGGATCTCACTCTTGCTCAGGCTGGTCTTGAACTCCTGACCTCAAGTGATTCTTTACCTCAGCCTCCCAGAGTGCTAGGATTATGGGCGTGAGCCACCATGGTCAGATTTTCATTTTTTTTCTTAGAAAATTATTCTGGCTGAAATGCAGAGAATGATCTGGATGAGGGACACTGGGAGACAGGTGATGGCGTTACCAGTAGGAGTAGAGGTGAATTTGAAGGGAGAATTGACAGCAGGGAAGTATTAGCAATGACATTAGGTTTCTGGCTTGAGCCGGATTGGGGCTTTATTGGCTGAGCTAGAGAAGATTAGAGCATCAGGTTTGGAGAAAAGTTCAGACTTTTCATATTCAATTCAGAATTCCTACGAGTTATCCAAGTGTAGGTGTTGGGTAAATTGACAATTGTTCCTTAATATTTAACGTCCTTTTCTTTAGATCTACCAATTTTGAGCAAAGACCTAAGGTGCCTAGAATAAACTATTTCCCACTATTCCTTATACATGACTAAGTTCTGACCGATTAGATATGAACAGATATGGTACTACTTCTGGGAGGTGGTGGTATTACTTCAAGGATGCGGTTCCTTGGCTTTCCTTCTTGCTGACTAGAATGTGGACACAATGGCTAGAGCTGGGTTAGCCATTTTGGACTGTTTAGTAGAAACATTGTGTTGAGGATGGATAGCCACAAGCTAGAAGGTACCTGGGTTCTGATGATCATAAACATTTAACCTCAACAAAACCTCAGTTGCTAGGAACATAAAGACTTTTTGTTGAAGGTACTGTGAGGTGTGATTTCGATCACTGCCATCTAAATCTAACACTATATGAACCTGCCACCCCTTGGGTGCACAGGGCCTGTGCTCTAACCACTGAGCTATGAGCCCCCAGTCTCTTTTTTTCCCTTGAAGTCTTGTTTCCATTTTGTGTCTCCCTGTACACACTCAAAATAGTATCTTAATACAGGATATTTTCATGCGTGAATCTGTTTCATTGATCATTCTTCTCTGCTACAGAAATTTTGACAAATATTATTAGGAGTGTCTGTTTTGATTGGAAGCCATGTGGACACAGACTCTGTCCTCAAGGAACTCACAGTCCAATGAGCATCCATAATAGAGCCCAGCATATCTAATACATAAAGAACTAGGCCTACTGTACATTGAGTACATGTGGTATATGTCCTATCTATGAAAATTAGGTCAACTTAAGAAGGTGTTCAATGTAGGGGGGAAGTCAACTACAGACTTCTGTATATTCAAATGGGTTTCAAATGGGTACAGGGAAATAGTCTTTTAAATTGTTGGTGACTTGTATTCCAAATATATTTCTCCTAGGGAATCTTTATGATTCATACTTTTACAATGCTTGCTTTCACCCAACCTAAATCCTTTATGCAATACTTAAGTTTTATTTTTTTATGTCCTCAATAAAAATTGGCAAACATTTGTTCACCTCCCATTGCATAGTAAATCTGAGACTTGTAGATTATGATAAGCTATCTCTCCTCTCTTTACTTTTCTCTCTCTTTAGCGTGAACAGTCCTATACCTTTGCCTTTTCTCATCAATCACATCTTATAAGCTTGGAAGAGAGAAAATTCCAATTCCTATCCCAAATGGGACAACTATATAAGGAATAAAGAAATTCAGCCTTTGTATGCTGAGGGTAAATGGTGTAGACAGGGTCAGCCAGAATCCAGGAGCCAAGCTATGAAAATGTTTTGTTTTGTTTTTTTATTGCCAATTTTCAATTCTTTTTTCTCTTTTTTTATTGTCTTTATTAATAAATCATAGCTGTGTACAATAGTGCAATCAAGAATGTGCTGGTTTCATATACAATCAGAACTATTTTCACCAAGCTGATTAACATAGCCTTCCTGGCATTTTCTCAGTTATTATATGAAGACATTTGTATTCTGCATTTGGTAAGGTTCACCTGTACCATTCTAAGATGCACTGTAAGTGTGGCCCCACCAATTACCCTCCCTCCACCCCAACCTCCCTCCTCCCCTCCCTATCCTTTCCCCTTTCCCCATATTCTTGTGCTATAGTTGGGTTATACCCTTCATACGAAAGCTATAAATTAGCTTCTCTAGTAGGGCTGAGTACATTGGATACTTTTTCTTCCATTCTTGAGATACTTTGCTAAGAAGAGTATGTTCCAGCTCCATTCATATAAACATGAAAGAGGTAAAGTCTCCATCTTTCTTTAAGGCTGCATAATATTCCATGGTATACATGTACCACAATTTATTAATACATTCGTGGATCAGTGGACACTTTCTTTCATGACTTAGCAATTATGAATTGGGCTGTAACGAACATTCTGGTACAGATGTCTTTGTTATAATGTGATTTTTGGTCTTCTGGGTATATACTTAGTAAAGGAATTATAGGATCAAATGGCAGGTCAATTTTTAGATCTCTAAGTATTCTCCAAACATTTTTCCAAAAGGAACA